>VZTU01001704.1:8762-21377 GCA_013400835.1 Zapornia atra
ATCACGTTCTCCAGCTTGCAAAAAGGACTAAATCATCTTTAGACACCATGTTATTTAGTGCTCCTCAATAACAGAACTACCCAGTTCAGGCTGCTTTGTTTTGTTGTTGGAATTCTAGGGGAAAATAATAAATATATACTTTTTTTAATTAATAAAACTTATTATTATTTGTTATTTAAGTTTTAAAAGTCAGTTTGCTCAAGCCACGCAATAACTTCATGGCAGTGGTAGAGACATAGGTCACATGGCTTGAGCCTCTTTTGCTATCTAGATGACCTCCCCACTCTTCCTGTCAGTACTGTAACTGTGGTGAGCTTCATGTTTTTTCTTAAATCACCTGACTAGATCTCAGTTTCTTGATTTCCAGGTGGCTTTTCTCTTTCAGTAATGCTTCTTTTTTGGCTACAATGGCTTCTCTTTTCTTTAAATCTTCTTCTAGTTCTCCTAACTGTTGGTGCTGTTGAAGAATTCTTTCCATTTCTTCATCCAGCCATTTCTTTTGCTCTTCTAGTTTCTGAAGTTTAAACAGAGATGCAGAAAGCATTAACCAGGACATTTTTGTGTCAGAATTTTACTTTTATGTTGGATTTTTTTCAGAATAACTGATAAAACTGTAGAAGAGATTGGCATTTCTGCCGTTAACATTAATTCAGCAACAGAATTCTAACTCAGAGCAATGCAGAAACTGGACCTTCTTAAAAAATAGGCTCAGTATTGTTACAGTGTTACATCTTATATAAACAAATTTGTATCAGATGCATTTAATGAAATGTACTCTTTTTCTAACAACAGTTAAATAAATATGTCTTCTATATAATCACAGCAACTAAGTTTGGAGGGTTCCATAAGAATTCAGCTAGCCCATATTCATTGCATTATAGTTGCCCAGGACCAGCAATTTGTGGAAAAAAAATTAGGTGACAAGAAATTACAGAGTTGAAAGACAGACAGTAAATGAGAGCTCTGATCCTGCTGGCACAGTCTATTATGAATTAATTCCAAAGCCACAGTTTGTCAGTGCGTATATTCCTGGTAAAACTAAAGAGTTGCACTTGTTTAACTTTTACAATTTTTCACCTCTGAAGACCTCAGGTACCTAACAAAACTCTCATGTTCCAGTGTCCACATCTGAAATCATGCAGGTGGATCTGCTGCATAAGACACCTACTTTTTTAACCCTGCTAGGAACAACTAAAACCATAGACCTTTGTCAATTATGTCAGAGGAGAAAACAAAAAAAGCAAGCCAGCCATGGAACATTTATAACAGAGCTCACTGGGATCCCCTTCAAACCTATCTGAGAGCTAACCCTGCTGAATTCTCAGGTCTCTCAACCAGTGTCTTCTGGAAGTCATAGAAAGAAAAGGCATAGGAGCCTCTCCTTCATTCAAAGAGTACAAGAGCTGCTAGTCTGCGCTCCCAATTTTTGCTACAGCAAAACAGAAGACAAAACTATGATGGAGCATTCTTCTAAACACTTTACAAAGATGACTCGGGATGAAGAATTTTTTTTTATGGCCTAGAGAGATTCTGCATAGATTAGCTACCTGTAGCTCCTGTGAAGTTCCCACTGAGTTATTTTTCTTCGTTTTAAATGCAGCAATCTCTTTATCCTGAAGTTTAAGGATCTTCTGCTGTTGTTCCATCTTTAATTGAAGTTCCTACAAACAAAAACATCCCATTCTTCCTGCCTCAGTCCATTTTAAAAATGCATTTACAGTCAGAGTCCACACAAGTATATAATATGAAATACTGACCCTAAATTTACATGTAAAATTCCAATTCAGAGCTAGACATCAAGTAATAAAACAAATTTTAAAAGCTGAAGAGAAAGGCAAGCGTAAGATTTCTGTGAAAACGTTTATGAACAATTTATCCAGGGCATTCAAGACAGACAATACTTAAAACTATGTAAAGCCAGGCAGTATAGTGTATCGTCTTTGGGGAAGCAGAGGCAAAATTTGCTTATCTCATTCTTTGTCATAAAGAAACAGGAATAATCCTACTTTAATTTGTTGCTGGTCCCTCTGAAGCTCTGCTTCTAGTTGCTTCTTTTTTTCGCTCTCCTCACAGAGTCTCTTCTGTAGCTGGGTCTGCTGATGCTTCATTTGAGCCACGTTCTGCTCAAGTTCTGTTGCTTGTCTCTCACTTTGGTTAGATAAGGAAGCCAGATTCTTAGTGTCTTGCTGCTTCTTCTCTAAGACCTGAATGTTCACAGCAAATTTCAGTATATGCAGGAAAACTTTAAAACTAAAAAACTTATGCAGGGAAGCTTTAAAACTTTCAGTAAAGGCAGGAAAACTTTAAAACTAAATTATGACTCAACTTCATCCTTCATTTCACTGAATTCTTAAGAGTTGGCAAGAATGACTAACTTCTGCCCAATCACTTGTTATTTCTGTGGCTTCAGAGCTATCTGGTAAAGTTGTCACAGGCAGAATTAATCTCAAGCAATACAAAAAGGAAAAGATACAGTTCATGCTGGATGACACAATGAAAGCAGTAAAATCTAACAGATATCACAGCTCTGGAGAGACAGATGGTGCCCAAATGACGGTCCTGAGCTCAGGTCAGTAATTACAGCTACCTCTTTCTGTATGGTGCTTGTCTGACCAAGACTCACAGAGCACCTAAGCTGACCCTGCACAGAATTTAACCTGAGGTACACAAAATTTAAGTATAGTAGAATTTAAAATAAGTCAGTGCCAATCAAATATGACTGCATTTGGCCTGGTCTTGCAAACCATCACAGTGATTTTCTTAAAGCCGGAATCTGTACAGTAATTTCATAAAACATCAGTTTTATTTATGGCAGCTAATAAACTTGCAGAAGTCTCCTTGCATAGGTTTTTTTATGGTAATATATACAATGGCATATGAGCATTTTGTATCACTTCTTTCTTGGTTTCTTATCTACCAAGAAAATACTGTGTGTATCTAACCACATCTACATTAAGTAGCAATCTGAGTGTAACTACTGGGTTTCTCACTGGATCCTTCAATCCAACCAGGTTCCAATGTGTAAGACTGGTGAGAGTTTTGCAAGCAGTGAAACAGAGATTTGCAAGCCTGAATGGTGAGATCAGAAATACCTGCACTTTCAATCTAGCGGCATCCACCTTCTTCCGGAACTCTCTTTGTAGCTTGGCTTTCTCAGGAATGTCTCTCAGCTCCTTACTCTCCAGCTCCTGAAGCCGCTTTTGTGTTTCAGCCAGTTCCATTTTGGCCTGCTCAGATTCTTGCTCCAGTTTAGCTGTCTTCAAAGAATATTGCCTGCTTACAGACTCAGCATCTTTGCCTTAAAGACACCATAGTTTAAAAACAGCAGGATAATCAGTCACAGTGTGATACCTAATTCTGTAGTGGGTTCATTATTTAATTCATCCTGGCTAAGCCAATAATTTCTGAAACATTTTCCGACCCTAAAGGAATATACAGTTCCTTCCTAACTCTGAAATAAAGGAAGGAATCTTAAATCTGAAGTCTTCATGAGCCACCTGATGTCACCAAAATGCGATCTGAATGCCAAATAAAGTTAAATTCTCCTGCTTACTGTAGTTTTTGCCAAAATGGCTCACTCGTATTTCAAGAGAAATTTTCCACTTTTTTTCTGGAAGAACATGCCATTTGTTAGTTACTCTACTTCCAGCTTGGTAATCAGTAAACCACTCTGGATTCTATCTCTAATCTCTGACTTGCCCCCTTTGGGAAATCTTTCCCAAAGTACTGTTTTTGGGGGAAGGGCATCCTTCTCAGTGCTAAAAGACAACCTCAAGAGAAGGTCTGCAAGGGAGAGTAGTGTGATCGAAGGGGTTGAGCAGAGATCATTACTGGCAAAATAGGGCTAGTTTCTGGAAGACATATATATACCAGGACAGATGTGTAAGGGACGTAGTCTAACAGGGACACTGACCTTTTCCCTCATCCACTTCTGACTCCTGCTTCTCTACTGCAATGCTGGGAATGCTAACATTCCCAGCACAGTGATGTATCTTCTCTCCTATCCCAGACACCATGTGACAAATACATGTCCATGAAGAGATCAGTAGCACTAAGCATACATGAAAAATTACACTATTGGTGGATAAAAGCAATAATCAGCAAAGCACAAAACATATTTAACAAATACCTCTGTGTATCATAGCAGAGAAGGCTGTAATCAAAATTCATAGCCTTCAGAGCATTCATAGCAAGTAATTAATGAAAGTTATGAATCTTTAAGTTATTTAAAGTGTTCGTGCTTAAGATAATTACATAAAAATCAAGACATGCAGGACGTCAGAAGTTTTGTGTTTTCTTTCTGAACATCTAATTTTCCCTAGAGTAGCCAGTTACCTGTTCTTACTAATTCCTTAATAAGTTCCTCTTTCATTTTGATATTAAGTGCCAGTTCTCTCAATTTTCGCTCGGCCTCAGCGAATCTCAACTCTGAATCCTTTAACTTCTGCATGTTAAAAACATGACTTTTCTGGAGGCTGTCAATCTCTTCACCTTGAAAGAAAACAAAGCAAGACGGAGATAAAAAATCTGGAGTAGACTGTAACCAAAAGGCAGTGCTCTGGAACACTGTATGTGTGGAGTTCTTCCACATGAAGTAAAAGAATCAAAAGGGGAGAACAGGTCAGAGTCTTTTCCTTGCCATGGGTCTAAACAGGAAAAGAAAGGATGGTATGTGCTAGTGTTTCAAGATCCCAAGTGGGAAAAAGAGCATTAAAAGGACACCAAGATGAGTTTCAGAAAGAAAAAGAGGAGAATCTTGAAAGTCTATGTTGAGCTATAACAACAACAATTTGTATCAAATACATGTATTTTGCTGGGAAAAAACCCTACATGTACTAAAGACATTTTTGCGTATTCTGATACTGTAATAAGATTTGTTCTCATTGCTTCCATTTTACCTGTGGTTGTGTCAGTCTGTAGTGCACATTTGTTGGCTAAACCTGACTTGTCTACTTGACACTTCAGGTCACGTAGATCAGGAAGAAAGCAGAGAGACGCCTGTTTTCGTGTCCATGTTCTGTTTATGGAATGCCTAAGAAAGAATGAAAAATATGCTACATCCCAAACAGAGATAATTTTCCTTTAAGTTTCAGGCAAAGTACATGATCTTAAGAGAGAAATTCCCAAACTAACACAAACATTTGTACCTTCTTTCCCACCTACTCCCCACAGCCCTACCCACCTGATCTTCATGGTAGATTCTGGCCCTAAAACAAGACTTATGCAATCTTTACTAAGTCAAAACTGTATGTTGAACTTGTTTTGTAATACGAACTGTTGGTGCCCTAAGTTTAACACAAGTAATGGTAATCACAAGTGGTCTTCGATTATGGCAGGATTTGCTAGTAATAAAAAGAAAAGAATAACAAAAATTACTTAAATGAGGTTTTCTTTTTGCTGCCTGTGTTTTCTTCCTCTTCATCGCTCTGATCAGAGAGGTGGCAGTGCAGGACTTTATCCTGATCTTCTAGGTTGCTCAGTATAATCTGGCAGCGAGCACGGAATTCCGCCATTACCCGCGCCAGGGAGAAGGCAGGGGGGCTGGTATAGACCTGTCAAAAGGCACACAAAAAAGTGATAGGTAAAAAACACTTGGAACAATTTAGCAATTATTTACTGATACTTTAAAAATATTTCAATTTCAAAGTGTGTCATCACCTGAGCTTGTAAGTAAAATTGTAATTATAGTAGCTCTTGAATGCCTTTTTAACAAAAGATTTTGAGAGAGCTCAGTGCACTTGTTCCAAAAATGAAAGAAGGCATTGTTAGCAACTCATTACCCAATGTGTTCAATATATTGGTCAGAATAATAGTTCATTTTTTATAATGCTTGATATTTGAACCCTGAAAAACCATCAAGAAAACAGCAGAAAAGACTGCAGGTTTAGCACTTGGAAGCGACAACTTTAAAACTGAACATTTTGGACAACTGTGGCATAGCACAGTCACAAGACACTAAGAAGTAATTTTTCAGTCTTCAATGGGAAGCTAAAGATCATCTGAGAAAGCCATTATAATTTGTCATGTCAAGACTAATTACTTTGTAATGGTTATAATTCAGTTAAGGGGGAAAAAAGGTAACATTTGGGTAGGCCTTACGTTTCGGGTCTCTGTCCCTGAAGGTGGGTGATAGGAGTGTAGCAGCCTCTTTGTGAGTGGGACGCTATATGGCCTCCTTGCAGATGCCACAGCAGCCTGCCTGTCTCCACAAGTACTTGAGAAGTCCAAAGTTTTCACATCTGCATATTTCTCTAACTTGTCTTTTAGCTGATCAATAAGCATTTGCTGTTCCAACACTTTCTCATTCTCACATGGAAAAAAGCCCAAACAAAACAAAGCAAAACTGTTATTGATCATGCACTCTGTATCATACTCACAATTTCTGAATTCCTTACAAAGTTCATGAATCCTGTAAAACACTCATTGACCCTAAATTCTGCAGTGCACAGGCAAATTCTACAAGAAAATAAAAATTCTATGACATACCACAATCTAGCACACGCACATCCCTATCTCCCAGAAATCTCAAGACACATTTTTGTCTAGAAAGACCAATCCCAGGTAGCTATGTTAGCTTATCTAGGCAACTAATGAGAAGCAGGCTACATACTTATCAGTCCATGCTTGCTTTATATGTGTCTTTTTGGAGAAATAAAATGGGTGTTAAAGAAAAATAACGAAACACACATTCTTAGTCTAATTAACCATACATAGAGGCTTCCTTGTCTTCTTTGAGCAGTTCCACTTTAGAGATTAATTATATTAATAAACACGTAGAAGATCCCAGGATCCCTTGCATGGGCTACTTCTACACAGCCTCAACTTCGTTGACAAGGCTGGTTTGGAGAACATATCTGCTTGTCCTACAGTAGTCTCTGTACATTGTTCAAAACTACTTATCTTACCTGATTCGTCCATAAGGCCAAGATTATGTCAATTTTCAACTCCCTCTATTCCTTTCAATTCTTTTCAAAGTACCTTAAAACCTGGCTTAGTAACAACAAGAAGGGTGAAGAATACCTAGTGATAGTCAACTGAAAGTGTTCAATGAAGGATATTTTGCATTGTTGTACTTACAATAACACACTTTTATTCATTCCTTATATATTGTTTGCTTAGACTACAAGTTCCTTCCAAACACACACAGATGTCTTGCAAATTGACAATTTGCCAGAAGACAATATGTAATATTCATGTGTCATAGGAAGCAAGAATATATATATAGATGAATACTGTGATTATGATGATTTTGGAAGCAGTAAGGGCCAACTGATCCACTTGAAGCTATTGTTTAACCCTTTTGAGACTCCTTGTCCCTGATATCCTTGTACATACACCCCCACAGTACAATACCTGTGATATAAATACATGTGTACATTTAATATCTATCCAGTACCTACTACCTTTAAAGTTCTTACTCTATTGTGTATCACTAAATTACATATTCCTATGAATGCACCTTAAAATATCTGACAGAAGTGTTTTGCTTTTCATTATTCTATTTTATATGGTTTTAAATAAAAGTGGCCATTTGTTCAACCTTATGTATTCCAGAATTTGTATACACATTATTTCAGTGTAATAAGTTAACCCTGCGCTGTACAGGTTAAAACAAAATAAAATAAAACAATCTAGCAAGAAGGGACAGAAAAGAGAGAGACAGGGGGAAGATGATGACCAGTATACTTACCTTTCATTCATTGACTCTCCCCAAGCCATCAGCAAAGAAGAGAAAAAAAGGAGAAAAAGTAGAATAAGGAGAAGAGTACTAGCTAGCCATGCTTATGTTTTTCTCTTTTTAAAGAGTCAGGTATTAATTTATCTCTCATCCACAAGACAGGCAACACCTGGGGATTATTTATGGTTTCTTGGATCTTGAAGGGTTACACACTTACCACCCATAATAATTTCATTAGCATGCATGAGATTTAGAGAGGGAAGGAGGCAAGTGTTGTTTCCACTAAGTCAGTTTTCTCTAATGGTAAATGCTCAGAAACTTAGGATGAAATTCTGTTTCATATAGTCAAAAAGGAACAATAAAATACAGGAATACAGGAAGGCTTTGGCACAGCCAGGCTGATACACAAACTTCAAGAGTCTCACTGTTGTGCTTCCATCCACTAGATGACCTCAAATCATTAAGTAACACAGCTTTAATGTAAATAAAACGCCCATAAGATTGACATGCCGCTATGTCCAAAGAAATCCTGAGGGAGCTGTCTTGAAGTAATGAATGCACTCAAACGGTGGAAAGATGGTTCAATAAAGGTATGTGTAACATATAACAGAGGAGAAATACCTGTAATCTACGTGCTTCTTGAGCCTCCTTTAAAGCCTCCAGGTGTTCTTCATTTTCCTGTAGCAATGTCTTTATCTGATTCTGCAGTTTCCGGAGTTCATGATCCTTCTGGCTAAATACTTCTTCATCTGTAACTAGAGCCTCCTAGATAATGAAAGAAAAGTTCAGCTGGGGAAAAGGGGTTCCTATTATTTTTACAGCTGGAAAATAAGTTTTAAATTAAAAAGCCCGCAAATTAAACTAAACCAAACCACACACACCCCTCCAAAAAAAAAACCCAACCCAAAAACCTCCAACACCTCAAAAGATGTAGTCAGGACTGCAAAGTTTTGAGGTAGGTATAGCAAATTGTCTAAGTGGTTTTCTGTGGTTTCTACAAGTTATTTCGTCCCTTCTGTTTAATCTATTGAGTTTCTTCTGACAAGTTTCTTTCTTCCAAAGGGAACAATGCACCCAAAACTAAAGCTACTTTATTGCAAAAGATATCTAAATACAATTATTCTCTTTGGGGTGCTGTGAGATGTAGCCACAAGATCTCAGCATCAACTATAAGACTAATACACTTAAACAAAAAAATAAGGACAGCTGTCCTCATTCTGCAACTCAGGTAACAGCCTAAAGATTAAAGAAACCATAAGAATGCTTCTGCAGATGTTCTTGTGGATAAATAATCCAATGCCTACTGAAGACTTGCAAATGTTATTACTCCTCCAGAAAGCCTGAGAAGCCAGACATCAAGTATGGAATCTTCATGCCTTGTTGTTCAAAAACTGGATACTTCTGTATGACTAGCTTACCTATGTCTTTCTTCCAAGAAAATACAACTCTTAAAAACTTTTAAGAATGCACTTCAGAATCTGATGCCTCTTCAGAGAACAGAATCTTTTCCAAAGCCTATGCACCAACACAAATGTTTCTACTAAACTTAGTGGACATGTGTATCCTGTCCCCCACTGTTGCTGTACCATTATGCAGAGTTGAGTTCAGCACTGCACATGATTTTCCTCACCATGACAGAGCAGAGGAGGAGAAGGACCTCTCTTGAACTACTAACCACACCCCTTCTAATACACCACAGGATGCCATTGGCCTTATTGGCCACAAAGGCACCCTGCTGGCTCATGGTCATCCTGCTGTCCATCAAGACCCGCAGGTCTTTTTCCACAATGCTGCTTTCCAGCAGCTGACCTGAACTGGTGCCTTGGGCTATTCCTTCCCTAGGTGCAGGAGCTTACACGTGTCCTTGTTGAACTTCATGAGATAACTCTTAAGAAGTAAGAAAAATGCTGAGATTTAGATTGCTTGAGAACAAATAAAACTATTACGTGCTGTCTTAGAAAGAGCTAATCACAGCTATTGGCATGACAGGATGCTGATGGGATATCTGCATGATAAAAATCCCATACCTTGTTTTGAAATGCTCACCTCAACTGTAAAAAAGCACAATGCCACCAAAAAGCAGAAAGTTATATATAACATCAAGTATTAGAAAAGTGATGAGACAGACCAATCTGTAAATAGTGTAGAAACTCAGTTTAAGGCCTGATAATTAATAGGAAATGCAGGAGTTCCTGGTGAGAACCTTGCTGAAGGAATACAGGTTATGAAATTAGTTAATAATAGAAGAGATACTTGCAACTTCACAGTATCAGAGAGACTATTATACTGTGTACACGGTATCAGATAATACTAGATACAAGTTGCAAAACAGCAACTGGTAGATTTTTGGTTTACTGCTAAGTACACCAATACCTGCAAAAATATCTGTGTTGTAGTTGTATTTATAATACTTCTGCTAGAGCAATTTATTTGCAAGATTGAAAACAATTTCTGAGTTTACAGAACTACTGAAAGTAGTTCTTGTGGGTTAACTCCAGTAGGCAGCTAAGCACACACAGCCGCTTGATCACTCCCTGCCACAACCCCAGTGGGACAAGGGAAGAGCAAAGGGAGAGTAAAACCAAGAAAACTTGTGTGTTGAGATAGAAATTGTTCAGTACATGAAGATGTCATGGAAGAAAAGAGAAAGAAAGTTAAAAAAACCGAATGAAGCAAAAGCAAGCACTCTCTCACTCGCCACCTCCAAGGCTAACTGATGCCCACCAGCTCCCAGACAAAATATGGCTAACCTCTCTGAAATTCCTCCTCTCCCTTTTAGTTGCTGAATACGATGTTAGGTGGCACGAAATATCTCTGATTAGTTTGGGTCATCTGTTTGGCTGTATGTGAGTGTGCGCGCGTGTCCCCAACCTTTTGTGCACCCCCCAATCTCTTCACTGGGGGGTAGAGGCAGAAACAGAATGGCCGATGCTGTGCAACACTGTGCTGTGTAACACACTAAAGCATCCAGTGTGTTGCAGCACATTTTATTAGTCACAAATCTTAAATACAGCACAGGATGCACTGCCATGAAGACAATTAACTCCACCCCAGCCAGACATAGCACACCAGCATAGCCAAAACCAAAGATCTACCAGATAAAGCAGCTCAGCCTCATAGAATCATCTTGAAACTGACTAGTCAAAATATAACATTGCCTCTCTATCATGATTAAGACTACTGTTCATTCAAACATCCATTAGAATCAATCTGTGTCCCAGGGATTAGACAAGCAAAATGATATAAAAAATGTGAATTAAACTTAAATTGTTAAATTTAAATTAACAGTTTTTAAATTGTACACTTCTAGGTAAGTGTAACAGTTTTACATCTTTCAAAAATCAATCCAAGTTTTGGCAAACTGCTGTTTCACACAGTTATTTAAATAATCAACTTAAAATGAAATACCTGGCATTTCTTCAGTTCCCTCTTTAGCTGAAGAACTGTGATGTGATGTGGCTCTTGGCTGGTCCCAGTCTCTGTACCAGTTTCCTGCATGGTGAGAGCTTCCTTCCTTACTTCCTGTACCATAGAGATCCAGCTCTGCAACCTGTCCCGCTGACTTCTTTTCAAGCTAGCATCCTTGTTCAGGTCAACCAGAAACGGGAAGGCTTCATCCACACAACTTCTGTAACTGCAACATTGAAGCTGCAGCCGGGTGAGCTGCTCCTCAAGTGAAGTGATACGAGTTCTTTCTTGGTTTAAGTTGTGCGGACGCTGATTACCAACTTGCTGGTTCTGCAAAGCTTCTCGAAGCAATCTGATTTCGAGTTCCATTTCATCAATCCGGTCTTGTTCAGGGTTGTGATTTACAACTGGTTTGTTTCTAATGTTTTTGGCTCTGTTGGCATATTTGAGGGAATTTAGGGATTCATCAAAGTCTGATGAGGATGGACTTACACATGTTATCATGACCGTCTTAGCATTTCCTCCAAGGGAGTCTTTCAGAATGCGAGTGATTTTAGCATCCCTGTATGGAACGTGTACACTTCTCCTTTTTGGGTCTCCAAGGGCACTGATGACATTTCCCAGGGCCAACAGACCAGTATTGATCTGAACTGATTCTTTGAAGCGTTCGCCGGTATTTCCAGTCTTTGTCACCCTCTCTGATCCTGCCAAATCCACAAAATGAAACTTTGAAGCAATCATAGGGGCCGATTTCCAAGGTGAATCCTGTGCAGCATCGGGATTGCTTTGAGACTCCACAGACTGTTTCTGACAAATGCTGATGGTAAAAATGGCGTGAGATCGACTGGAGTGCTCGTTCATCTGTGTTGTGCCGGTGTGACGAGCTGCATTGCCACTTTCCAGCAGGCTGATCACTTCATCTGCACATTTTACGTGGAATTCCTTAGCCCCAACAATCACTTCAAATACCAAACAGAAGAAATGAAGAACAATTAAATGAATGCTGAACTCTTCAGCAAAAGTTTACAGGAATTAAGCATAGTCAAAAGTATACACACAAATTAAGAGAAATATTCAAGCCTGTACTATTATGAGGTCATAGCTTATTGCTATAGAAAAATAAGACACCAATACATAAAAAGCATGAATTACAACACACCTGAAACCTGCAGATATTTTATATATATGCATATTGTGTCACAGCATGTGAAAAAATTATCTTAAACACAATACAGTTTTACTTATTTACACCTTGCCATATGCAATTTGCAATCTAGTGCTATCTATAAAATATATGAGCAAGGTGAGCTCAAAGGATATTTTGTCATTAAAAAAAAAAAAAGACTAAAAATTCAAAGGTTTGTAGCAGAAAATATTCTTATGATATGGTAAGAACAGAATTTGTGTTATACATAGCTTAGGTAGTTGGGCCTTTTTGGACAGGTATCTATTAGGGATCTAAGAACATAGAAGTGTACTTCTACCAAGTCCTCCCACCCAGCATATTTTTGTCTTTTGTTTGGGGGGGG
>VZTU01001705.1:0-32844 GCA_013400835.1 Zapornia atra
AGGCACGAAATGCGAGGCTTCCCCGAGTCGTGCGTTCCCCGGTGAAGGCGGCGGTGCAGCAGCGTGGGGCTGCGGCGGCGTTCCCGAAGCGTTAACGGGCGGCTTACTGCCGCTGTGTGCGGAAGCCCCTCTGAGGACTGGTTTTGGCGCTGTTCGGGAAGCGATCTCAGCTCGTGCGCCGCCTTGGGAAGCTTCTGAGGGTACAGAGGTATATCTTGGGGTTACTGGGGCTTCCCCGCTGATGAGTTCGCTTCGGGTGCGCAGGCAGGGGATAGGTCTCCTAAACGGCAGTGCGGCATCGTGCAGGTGTGTGTGGTTTGAGGGTAAAAGCAGGACAGGTGATTGTCCGTGTCTCGGAGACGAAAGAGCCTTGCTGGCTCTGTCCTGGTCCTGTGCGGTGTCCGCCTCTCTCAGAGCAGTGAGTTCCCACAGTGACCTGCCTCTTTGGGTCCAGTGAGCTTTGCTTTCCCAACCTGAGTAGTAACCCTACAGATGCCAGCTAGCTGTTTTTAAAGCTGCATTCTGTGCTGTGTTTTACTTCTAGTTCTGTAGCATAACCATGTATTTGTGATTTCCTCCCCGTGTTTTGGGATATTTCAGTCCCTACCGCACTAGGTTATGGATTTGTGCCTCATTTATTCTGACCTCGTGGCTTCATTGCCTCAGGATATTTCCTGGTTTGAGCCTGTGTCTGTGTTGGCAGGTAATGAGAGACATTCAGAGTGAGGAACTTGAGGATCTGACATTCACACCACTGATATGCTGGTCCAGACCAACTTTGGTCTAGTCCTGTGGATGTAGTGACTGCTAAGGTTGGAGCACATTGGGTGTGTTCTGAGGGTAGATCTGTGGATTTGTTTACCTTCAGAAGGAATCCATTGTGCACACTTCAAGACCCTACATGACAAGTGGGAACGATGAGAAGGTTTCTTTCAAAACTGTGCTCCTGATCCTAACTAGAATACTAATGTTGAGCTACCTCATGTATACCTGGTGTGTTCAAAGCATTTTACCAGGCTACAGCTAACCTGACGTACACCCTACCTGAGATGCGTATAATATATGTGTCAGGATCTCAGTGATGGGAAGCTTTTTGCTGTGCCTGTCCACTCCTATCAGTGAGTCCTACTTGGCTACCATAGACACAGCTTCAGTTTATTTGATTGCAGATTTACATGGTGATGCATATATATCCTTACATCAGAATAACTGGAGAACAGCACAATGAACCTTGGGATAAGCCAATAAACAGCCACGAAAAATGCTAGAAATGGGGTTTTTTTGAGTGGCAGCATGTGACAGGGTTTCTCCCAGAGACTTCTGATTTCTTGTATAGTTTTTTGGTAATAGTTGCTTATCTAACAGAGACCACACAATTAATTTAGCACTTGGAAGCTACACAGTATAAAGGTTCTGCAAATATTCTTTTGTTAATGTTTAAAGTATTTTAAAAGTGATTATTTCTATAATAAACTCTTTAGTCCTTTTTTAATAATCTTCCAAGCATGTTATTGATTTCTGTAGCTATCACATTGATGAGATTAACTGCTGGATGTTGCTGAATACCATTAATTTTTTTTTTCACATGTAGATTAAATTACCTGCAGATCTTTTATTCTGTCTGTAAGGTTTTTTTGTCTCTTTGTTAACTGAAACAAAGTAGTGCCTTCCCTGAGAAATCCTCTTTCTGGACACAGTTAATTGCAGCACAGTTTGTCCTAGGCAAATGGAAATTTTCAGCAGCTGCAGTCTTTTTTAAAAGCTGATAGGAGGAGATGCTATTTATAACTATAACTCTCTATTATCGCTCCTCTTCAGCGTGTGATAATCTGCAGTGACTTTACAATGAACACAGCAATATGTGGTCTCCTGCTCCCCCGTGGTAACCTGCAGAATGCTTTCCAGATGAAGGATACTTTAATCACTGTGTTGCCTGTAAATTTCCTGGAGGTTGTTAAAAGCATTTCTTTGTTATCACTCTGTAAATCTAACGGGATGTTTTCCCACCCCTCTTAGGAACACGAATCCAGTAAAGCTAGGTTTTTCTCACACCACTCCACGGAATAGTAGTTTGCTGTACATAGGGAAGTAGAAAAAGAAACAGGCATTCTTACCAAGTATTGAATTCCCAAACTTGGAAAAACTCAGTTAGAATTATACGATTACATTTCCAGCTTTCCACAGAAGGTGGCAGCGTTTTGAAGCAATGGTGTCAGCGGGAACTTGCTGGCAAATGTCACTTTGCTGAAAAGAACACAAACCCTACAGAAATTTACTCTCCTCACAAGTCGTGGTGAATGCGAACAGGAGTGCTCAGGCAGAGATTTACTGTACACCTACAGCGCCTGAGAAAGGAGGAGGAACTGCATTCATGTAGGGGGAGTATGTGGTTAGGACAGATTTAACCCCAAAGGGATTTTGTTTGTTTAGCCTCGCTTACCACTACTGTAATGCTGCTGGAGTGCCTCATGGCTAAGTGAAAAATGACTTGCTTTTAGGTTATGCCTTTTCTCACAGGAGCAGTAACTCAGCTGATATGTGGATCATCACACTAGTTGCAGAGAGTGCCTTGTTGAGCTACAGCTTTGGGACATGCAGTGACCCGGTGTAACAGCTGTGTCACCAAAAAGAGGAAGCATGTCTCACTTTTTTTCTCCACTCTCTTTCTTGGCAGCGTGCTCCAATGCCTTACCTCATGTCACCCACCCTGTAGCACCCGAGGGACCCCTCTAAGCAAGCAAATTTAACTTGGTGAGATAGTGAAACCATGACCCCGAGGAAAAACTAGATCATTTTCTGCCGGGGCAAGAAACGCTGAGGGCCATGTGACTGGATTAGGAGAGGATAAGCAAAGGCAGGGGAGGAGGAAAAGCAAGCCTTTCCCTTTTGGCACAAGGGAGCTGTTAACATTTGCTTGTGAAACTGCATCCTTAGGACAGGCTGTGTAGTTAGAGGACTGAGCTCTTGATCCCAAGCTGGATCCCAGCAGTCCTGCTAGCACCGAGACCTCTCAGCCCCGTTTAACATGCTAGTACACTTCCAACCTGCCCTACTGCTTATCAGGCATGTCATCCGATGGAGGAATTGAGGATGTGGTGACTGACAACCAAGAGGCAACAGCTGCTTAAAACCTCTCAGCTGATTAAGCCCACAAGCACTCCTGGTACATCTGAAGAATGCCTTGGACAGGTTAGCTAAGGCCACGTGTGAAGCCGATTTAAACTAGTGGCTTTCTGATCACTGAGTGTATAGATTCTTTAAGGGACTGGAAGAGCCATTGAGGCAGCACAGGGCCCTGATGTCCATCCACTCAGCAGATTCAAAAAGTTTCTCTTCCAGGAAGAAGGGAGAGGCTGATTTTTGTGTTTCCAGTACATAGAGAGAGGTGGGAGAATTTGATCTCTCAGAGGAAGAGGCATTTGCCAGTGAAGAGCCACTGGCTGTTGTGGCTGCTGGTGTATCTGCCAGATTTTTCCTTTTCTTCTGTTGGAATGAAATTTAAACAAAAACCCAACAAAACACTCCCAACACCCCCAGCCCCCCTCCCCCCAATATATTCCACAGCAGACTGGCTACAGGAATTATTTTGCTGGCTAGTAAAATAATTCCTACAGCTAGCCTCCTGTTGGTCAGGGATCTAGCATGCATGATGGAGCATCTGAAGCCCCCCGAAAGGTTCTCTTGGCTTTTTTTATACCGTTCTCATTCTTCTTCCTTGCCTTGAGCATTATTGGGCTCTTTTTGACCAGCTAGCATCCAAGGCTGAGTACCAGTGCATACTGCTTGGGCTGGGGGGTGCCTGTGTGGGATAGCAACTTGGGGAGTGAATTTGTACTTTTTTTTTTTTCCTTTTTTTTCCCACAAGGCAATGTCACATTGAGCTGAAGTGGCCTGGGGGAGCATGGATATGCTTGCTCATGAGTGCAGGGCTAAAAGTCCTCTTCCTGGCAGGTCCAAGCCAGGTAGCCATAGGAGCTGTAGGTGGAAGAGGCTGTAGGTTCTCTGAAATCTTGGTGTAGATGTCATGTTGAATGAGAGGGATTGGAGCCCTCCTGGAGTTAAAGAGCTTTGCAGAGGATCTTGCTAAGAAAGCAGGGGCCAGCATTGAAAGTGTGTGTGGGGATCTACAGAGTCTTTTGTTTCGGTGTTTTTTTCTTTTTGCAGGGAAAAGCCCCTAGGCTGGGACTTCTCTGTTTTTCTCATGTGCTGAATGTGAGCTTTTTTGGGGGGGATGAGGGGAGCAGGGATAGAAAGGTCTGCAGATACCTGCATCTGGAGGGAAGGCTGGCACTTGGTTTGCAGAGACTTGGGGCCTGGACAGACAGTGGGTGTGTATGTACATGAGTGGTATGTAGGGACCCAGATAATTACAGAGAAAGGGGGCTGTTGTCTGGAACACTTGGAGCCGCTGAGATAAGCAAGCTGCTCCGTTCTGTTGAAGAGCAGAAACAGTTGACTTAGATCTCAGTTGGAAATGGTAACTTGCAGCAGGAAAGGCAAGGAAAAGCTTCCTAAACCACAACTGGGGAGTGATTGTTGAAAATCAAACCCTCTTCCAGCCTCTGTTGTGGTCAGTCGAAGTGATTGGACTCTTCAACAATCAGCACGTTAACGTCTGAACCATGACACTTGGTGCCATACTGCCATAACAGTGATGACCTGCCTGGCATCACCAGCATTTTACTGACATCTTCTGCACACCAGCTCCTGTGTAGAGTTCTCCATAGCCCATTCTGCAAAGTCTGGTAAACTGTGCTGTTGTATGTCCTGGTTTCTAAAAAGAGCATTAATCCTCCTCCTGTCCAGTGTGAAATACATGCCATGGGTTGGTTTCTCTGTATTCATAGAACTCTGTGTTTCTATTTGAAATGTTTGGGTGTTCTAAGTCCGTTTGACAGGAGTGGACGCGGTAAGTTACACCTTAAAGTCTTGGTCTTTATCTGGTAGCAAGACAGCTAAGGTCACAGGTGGTTCCTGGCTGACTGAAAGCTTCATTGACAAAAAGAATGGTACTTTGCATTGATGCAAAAGCAAATTGAGAAGAGGTGGGTGTTCTGGAGCCCACAGGTAATGCGCAGTGTTTGCAGCAGGGGGATTGGACTAGACAGTCTCTAGAGGTCCCCTCCAACTTCAGCTACTGTGTGATTTTTGAACTAAGAACACAGCTTTCTTTAAGAGGTGTCTGCAACCTTTGTGACTGGGAATTTAATTTGCCTTACACTCCATCCTCCCAGTACATCGATAACTAGTGATTTTTCTCACACCTCCAACACTTCATATCCCTGCTGCTGTCTGGATACTCAGATCCCATAAGAAGCCAAATAAATGCCCAATGAATTCACAGTGAATAGAGGAATTGACTTGAATTCTGGAGTCTGTATTTTGGCTGACTGCTGTGTACAAGGTACAAACAACTCTTTGTACGGGGTACAAAGATAATATGTCGCAAGAAGGGCTGTAAACTTTTTGCTAGCCTGTGTGTCCTCTGCAAGAACTGAGGTGTCTACATTGTGTGTTTCAGAAAAATATCTGACTGGGAAAGATACTGGTGGTAAAATTTGTTGTTGCTCCTTGGCACGCTGTGCTTTGAGCAAGGCATTTTCCCTGATGGGGTGTAAGGAAAAAACATTCTGCATTTAGGGGAAAAAAGCCTCCCAACTTTAGAGATGTTTGGTAAGCATAGCTTTAAGGGGAAAAGTCTCGTGTGGATGTGTATATGGGATTGGACCTAAGTGAAATAACACAGTGCAAAGAGAAATGCTGCCATTAATCATGTTACTTTTATTTAAACAGCAAGGTGTGGTTTTAATGGAAGTGGGTCTGTTTTTATTAATACTTGGTGCTGAGTTTTGAACAGTACTGTCACCAAACAGTTTTACAAATACAATGCTCAATACACTGTTTATTGCTCACTGGTTTTGTGTGGACATAAGAACTGGAAATAAATGTAAGAATAAATAAGGCACCCTACTAATATGCAGATTTTATGTTTTGTAACATACAGAATTTTGTTTAATTTGATTTTGCTTTTACTTTTCTCATTTTATTAGAGGAAAAAAATAGATTTTATTATTTGGGCAAGGGCCAATGCCTGTCTGAAAAGTTAAAACTTGAAAGCACTTTCTAATTTTTTTAATCTAACCACCCACCTTACCAAGCTAGCTTTCATATAGCATGTCCCAATTCCTTTTTCTGAAGACAAGAAGTATTTCTGTTCTTCCTTTGCTGTTACTAGGAAACATGCCTTGCAAGAGGACTTGTTCACGTACTGCTTGAGACAAAAGACCCAACTTGTTTTTTTTAATCCATGTTTTTTTCTTGTACTGACCCCACTCAGAAGATCAATCGGTAAAGATGCCTTTGCATGTTCATCTTGTGGGGTGGGCCCTAAATCAGTGAGCAGCACAACGTGGGAGCGCCACAGAAGCTGGTTAAAAGAGATATTTTTTTATTTTAAAAAAATTTCAGTATGCCCTAAATTAGGACTTCCCACCAGAACTTCAAAATACGTTCTATCCAACTGTCCTTTCTCCTCAGAGGTCCACGCTGGCTCTCACTGTTCCAGGGCTGAGGACAGTGGTGCCTTGGTCAGCCTCGCAGCCTCACAGGCTGCTAGGGCAGAAATGTGTTTGCTTCAGTGATTTATCAACCGATTGCTGAAGTGCTCAGAAATGATCAAATAAACAACCCAAAAAGATGGGGCTCCAACCCCTCACCCCAGCTCCCAGCTTTTTTTAAACAGTTTGTTACATTCCTTTTAGCCATTATCTGAAACAATAGCAGAGACAGAGGGTTCGGATTTGTTTTTTAATTTAAAGCAGATTATATATAGTAATTTCCTGATGTTCTAATGTTTATTCTTTAAAACTGATGTTTTCTTGCAGGGTAATATAAACATAACAGGTAGAATCATCGTGTTTACCAGGTCTATGAAGTACATATTACATATATGACAACACCCAGCTTTACATGAACTTTGAAATGCAAGATGCCTTAATTACATAAGTTATTACAGTACTGTTTTAAAGGAATCTTTTGGTTATATGTAAACACTATAAATTAGCTGTTTAAAAAATAATCATGTAAGACAAGTATGGCATTGACATAGTTTAAAAAACAATAACTAGCCCTAAATCTGAATACTCAGAATAGAACAGCAAAAGCAGGTATCAATCTAACACTGTGGCATAACATGCTGGAGTTTTGACGTAATTGAAGAACCAGTGCTTCTTTGTGTTCCTTCCTCCTCTTGTATTCACACTGTCAGTGCCCTAAGGAATGAGTCAACCTGTACCATGCCTGACAGGGTAATATATATGCTATTTTGAGTGTTGCCATTCTAATATTAAAAGCCATATAAATTAAGTCTCCTAAATAAGTACTGGTTTAAATTAAACTTCTGAGGAATTATAATCTGTTTTACTTGATGGTTTTGGTTAAGTGCAGTTTGATGTATGCAGAATGCTGTTTCGTTTAAGGTCATTCTTAGTAAGGCATATTAAAAATAAATATAAAAGAGACAACATAATATTTAGTTTCTTGCTACAAAATCTTAGGCAAAAAATATTTTTGCATGTAGTAATGGACTTCATCCATTTGCTGGCTTACAGGAGTTAGAATCTGTGCATTAAGCTTAACTGCCCTTGTCAGAATGTGCCACTGCGCTATACTAGCGGTCCAAAGCTACATGCTGAAGAACTTGTTTCCATGCTCAAAGATAGCTTGCACAAACTGCTTGAAGACTCTGTCCATGTAAGTGCACTTCCTTGGCCATATTCCTTCCAGAAACCCAATATGGCCTCCACACGAAGTCAGAACCAGAGCAACGTTTGCATTTTGCTTGGCAGTTTCTACTGGTATAGCTAAAAGGGGGGGAAAAGGTTAAAGTCCTTATCCTTCCATGAAATGCCAGCCACCAAATAACTCCTGTCAAACATTTCCCTTGTAATATAACTGTGCACAGTGTTAACACATGCTTAGACGTACCCCAGGACTTGGAGGAGACACCCATTTCTGTCTCCAGTGTTAACTCATCTCAGCTCTGTGACATTTTTTTTTTTTTCCTGGCTGCTGGAGAGGTTTCAGATATCACTGGGCCTCACCTTCCTTTCAGCCCCGCTGATGGAACAGCACCCGTGTTAATGCACTTAGGATTTGGTGTAAGTGGTGTGAGTCAACAGACAATCATGCCTGTAGTTCTTAACCTGTGTTGCAATAGCCAACTGGGGAAACACTGAGGCATTCACCTTAACTGTGAGCCCTGGTCTTCTTGTGGGAGACTCCAAACACAAACCCTTTAGCTAGGATTTTGTTATGCTTTTGTCTGTAAGATATCCTGTCATCTAATGGTAAAGAAGCTCTTGGGTTATTATCATGGTGATACCTGATTTGCCACGCACTCACACCCCCACGCTTAGACCAGAGCGTGCAAACACGCTGGGAGGCGGTGCTTGCCCAGGGGCTCCAAGTGTAAACACGCACCGTCAGTAGGAAAAGGGGAAGGGTAAACAACTGCACAGGGACACAGAAACCTGCCCTGCGTCACCCAGATGGGCAGTGGCTCTCTACTCAACAGTGGCTGCTATAAAATGATTTAATTTCCCACTCAGATTTAGACACATATTTTTTCTTTTGCTGTGTCAGTTTTTCAGGTGGATCAGCCCCCCAAATCTGGTTCCCCGCATTACTGCTGGTACATGAATGGCAGCAGGTGCAGTCAGGCCAAGGGCTGCAGTGAGGTGACACTTTCAGTGACAGCCTACAGTTAGCTTAAAGTCGTCAGTGAACTACACCCCTGGCACGCACCAATCTTGAAATGTGCAGGAGACTTTCAGTGCAGCTTACTTTGAATACACGTGGATGTGTGGCTTAACGCTGCCACCGGGGCAGCTCCCTTTGTGACAGGGAATAAAGGTCAGCTAGCACAGCCCCTCATGCATATGACTTCACGAATGGCATCTGATGGGGTGACACTGTTGTATGACACTGGTTGACACAGCAGTGGAGCCATGGTGTTTGCACTCCTGATATAAAAATGAAGTAATTTAAAACTCCAGAGGAAGTTGCTTAAGTAGGCTAAATACACTCCTGAGCAAGCAGAAATCCCAGTACATTTCAGTGAAGGATGCTTTTTGAAGTTCCCGTTTTCAAGTAATAAACTTCATGGAAGAGGAAAAAAATGAAATTCATACATATTTTTTGATGATTCAGGATCAACAGAAGAACTGAGAACAAAAAAAGGTGTGCTTTGTCCAGACAGAAGGGAACAGTAGGAAATTCACTGTATTGTGAATAGTAACTCTGATTTTGGGTCATACACTGCTGAAGTAAGAATACCTTGGCACTACAACACAAAGCAGGGTGTTACTCACAGGGTTTCTATTGCTGCCTTGTCTATTTTAAGGTATTTTTGAAGAGAGATTTTTAATCAGGTTTGCTTTTTGGGGGCCTCAGTTGTCCATATCCCTTTCTGACTGATGTTCCTTCAGAGACAGACCCCACTCCTATTTCTAGGAGTTCGTTTCCTTTATACATTTGCTATTTCCAAGGTCATTATCTTGAATAGTCATTATCTCTGCCTATAGCTGCCCCCTTTATAGCAGAGTTCCTGACTTTCCTCTGGGTGCTGGCAGCCTTTGCTTGGTGCTTCCGTTGCCCATTTGCTTTCTTTTCCAGCAACCAGAGTAACAGCATGACACCTGCTCCCCAGCCAAAGGTGCTCCCCCCCACTCCAGCCAGAGTAAGTCACTCGAGATCCTGAACACAGAGAGGGCGGTGAACAGATGCGCAACTGAAAATAGATCAAGGCAGACATGCTGGGCCTGCAGAGCCAGGGGAGCCGTCCCTGCCTCAGCGGTCCTTACCCGCAGCGCCTGGAACAGCGTGCTCTGTTCCACCCTGGGGCCTCAGCACGGATCCTAAACCAACCGGGCTCAGCGTCTTTTATGGATGTTGTGCTAAAGGTCCCTGGCTGTGCCATAAGGTATTCAATGGTGGCCTGAATGGAGCACAGACGGAGCTCCAGAGAGTCAGAGAGCATGAGACTGAGAGTCATCCGAGTACATGAGATTCTTTGCTGCTCAGCGCTGTTCAATTCTTCCAACTCATCTCCTTTCAAAGTTGTATGCATCCAAGTAATTTATAGATTCCAGCATTTAGTAAGCAATTTTGATTCTTTACCAGGTGGAAGGAACCAGGCTTCTCACTGTGTCTACAAAAAGTCCTTGATTTTTTCCCTTTTCCATCTAGAAAATACTACAGGCAGGATCTGGGCCTTTAAAAGCAATACTGAGGCAAGGCTAAGAACAAGAATCAATGAAATAAAAGCTCAGGGCCTGCCAGCTTCGACTGGGAAATAGGGCTTGCTGAAAACGAGAGATGCAGAAAACAATGTGTTTTTTCTTATAATCCAACACATGAATCATTTTCAGACTCCAGACTCAACAAGCGTTTGTCTGGAGTTTTGCCTCAGTTAATCTGCCCAGCAATCTCTGCTCCGGCTCCCTTGGATTCCACTGTGTACAAAGACAGTGGCTACAATTCACGTCAGCTCCTGGGGAATGCATGGGAATTTGCCCATTGATCTGTACCAAGCCATCTGCTCCCCTTCTTCCTGGTAGCACCTAGGCCATGTTAAACAGAATCCCAATAGGGAAGTGGGGATCAGACCCAAGCCCACATCCCCCATTCCTGCTCCAGGTACTTCCAGGGCTGTCTTACAGCTGCCTCCCTGGTCACTAATGGATAGGTTTATAAGGAAGGGTATGGGAAGCAGTGTGCAATGGGAAGAAGATTTGATGCCCAGGAATCAGAGAGAACCCCATCAATCCCAACAGATTCAGCTGCACACTGGCTTGAACACACCTCCTGACTGGCTAGGATTCTGCAAAAACACCATGGTCATTCACTTGGTCAGACTTGGTCTCTTGCTGAGATCTGCTGGGGGTGGGGAAGGGAGATGGCAGTAAACACCTCCTCTGCTGTGCCAACCCGGCTGGAGAAGCCCAGCCAGGCAGAGCTCTCTTGTCATTTCTGCATACCTGTCATTCAGGGATTGCCAGTGTTAATGATACCTCCCAAATCAGTCTGCTGGCGGTTAATTACTCCTTCCCAAACTGATTTGCAATATTGTAATGGTGCCACATGCTGCCTGCCTCCAAACAGCTACAGCAGCTCTCTCCTAGAAGCCTACCAGCATTAGGATGCTGGTTATCTTCTGTGCCACACACACAGGTCTTTCTGACTGTCACCTTCCCCCATCCTGAAGTTCTCCATATTCTAACCTACCTCCATTTACAGCAGAATCCTGCAGCACAAGCTGCAGCCCTGGGCTGAATATGCAGTCACTAGCTTCCATCTGCAGTGAGGATTTTTAGCAAGTGCCAAGAGGGATGTGGTGTTACCTCTCTGCTCTTACCATCCCTGTGGTGAGGAGGGGAGCCTGCCCTTGGCATAGTCAGTCTTGATACCATTTATATGGCTCCTCCCCAGCAGACTTTTCTTGCTCTACAGCTTCTCAGGAGAGAACTGAATCTGTTGTGTTGCTCCCCAGTGCCAAAATGCAAATGATGCTTGGCAGTGGTGTGGTGCTTTTCTCAAGGCTGTGTCTAGGGACTGTTAGCCATCCACAAATAAAACCACAATGCAACAGAGTAAATTCTGCAATGTAAAGGGCAGATGAACGGAGCGCTGGATGGGATGCACTCTAGGATAGAGGATGGCATGCCAGAAGATACTACTGTTTGTTTTGGTCTGCACAGAGCCTTGTGCTTCTGTTTCTGGTGACCGCTGCTGTGTGATCCAGCAGGCACAAACCTCTTACTTGCGATCACAGAAGCACAATGTAAATATGTACGTGCAGAATTGCCTCACTCAAAACCAATTTATTGTACAGTCTTGCAAACACTATTTTTAAGAAAAAGAACAATAGAAAAACATGTATGTAAAGTAGCATCGGCTTAAAGAAACCACTGCTGTCAGACTTTCTGTTCCATTGTTTGTTTGATTTCTTCCAGTTCCTTAAACTCTTACCCTAATCATTATCCATCTGGCCATTCCTTGGCCATTTGCTCCCTCCAGACAACTTCAACTGTCCCGTTCACATAATAGGTTGCAAAACAACACCTAAGAGCAATTACCCCATGTTTCAATTCAGAGGGACAGAGCGGTTCAGAGAGGACAATAAGCGGCACAGACACGCACTTACTTGGCACAGTGGGTCAGGAGGGAGCTGGCACTGTACATAGTCAAGGGCAGGCTTGCAGCTTAAGCCCAACGCTCGCCAGTGGCAATTAGCTAAGCATTAGTATAGTAAAATTTAAGTCAAATGCCTAATAAGCTGCTTAAAGTCTTTGGGGAGAAAAATGTCACTTCAGAGGAAAAGTTAAATGTGGCACTGGCAACGAATGCTATAAATCCATCTTGATTTATTTTTCACACTTACAAAACAAAAGGGTTTGACTCGGTTAGAGTACGTATTTCCTGAAGCAATGGCTCGTTTAAGTGAGTCCTGGTGAGAGAAGTGTCATGCAATGAAGAAAACATTTGCTTTCATTAGTTAGTATTATGCAACAGGAGAACTGCATTCCAGAACTAAACCACAGAGACATCGGCCGCCAGGCTGTGTGACCTTTAAACAGCAACAGGAGGGAAGGACTGCGAACGGATTGTTTCTTCCTAATACTGGATTGAGATCAAAGGGCAAATCTTCACAGTCTATTAAAAAAAATAATTGCTGCAAGCACCAAGCCTACCAAAGAGCTACAGGAGAAGAAACGATCAGGTAGCAGGAGGCAACAGAGACAGCACCTGTGCTTTCTGAGGACAGTCTTTCTTCAGGTCCATAGTGTGTAGCGACAAGGCAGACTTGGGTTTGCATCCCCAAAGCTCCATTATAGGAAGACAGAGGTGGGTAGCTTTATAAAGGATATTTAAAGCCAAAGGAATTCTGGCACAGCTTTCTCCTTAGTCAGTTATGTAGGCCTCCTTCCCAGCTGCCAGAAACTGCAGCTATCTACAACAGAGGTGAAAGGCAGCTTAATGGTTGGTAGGTGTTACTGGGGGAGATGAGGCACGAATAAAGCAATCCCCAAAGTCAATAAAAGACTGGGATCTGGATGAGAAGAAACTGTGTGGCTTTGAGTGCGAGTGGAGACTGCCTCTGGTTGCCACTGGCCCACATGTGACAGAAAAACCAAGCCAAACCAATTGCCAAAGTAAAGTCACCTCCCAGAGTGACACCAGCCCTTCACTGGCTAACACAGAACAGCTGGCAAAAGTGTCGAGATGAACCAACTCCAGTAACTGATGGCAAGAGCCAGTCTCTAGGCTGCTAATTGGGCTGTCCCGTGTCTCATAGAATCATAGAATGGTCTGGGTTGGCAGGGACCCCAAGGATCATAGAGCTCCAACCCCCCTGCCACAGGCAGGGCCACCAACCTCCAGGCCTGGATCTACACAAGATTGCCCAGGGCCCCATCCAACCTGGCCTTGAACACTTCCAGGGACGGGGCATCCACTACTTCTCTGGGCAGCCTGTTCCAGCACCTCACCACTCTTTCTGTAAAAAACTTCCCCCTAATATCTAATCTAAACCTTCCCTCCTTTAGCTTTAATCCATTCCCCCTTGTCCTGCCATTATCTGCCCTTTTAAAAAATTGAATCCCCTCCTGCTTATAAGTTCCCTTCAGGTACTGTCAGGCTGCAATGAGGTCCCTCCGCAGCCTTCTCTTCTCCAGGCTGAACAAGCCCAGCTCCCTCAGCCTCTCTTTGTAGGGCAGGTGCTCCAGCCCTCTAATCATCCTCGTGGCCCTCCTCTGAACCCTCTCCAACAGTTCCACATCTTTCTTGTATTGGAGGCCCCAGATCTGGCCACAGTACTCCAGATGGGGCCTCGCGAGGGCAGAGTAGAGAGGGACAATCACCTCCCTGTCCCTGCTGGCCACCCCTCTTCTAATGGAGCCCAACACAACTTCCACATTGAGGGTGAACAGCAGAAACAAAAAAGGAGCCAAGGACAGAGAGATGTAACAGAGTCACACTGGAGATCAACATTGTCCTGGTGGCACTTCCTGAGGCAAACGTCACCACAAGGACAATGATTTGCAGCCAACACCATTAACTCTGTAACAAGGAATACAGGAATGCCTAACCATGCCAGTGTTTTCATGGAGAAAGGCTGTTAGGGTCAGAGTTTAAGAGAGGATGGACAGTCATTGCAACAGATTCTAACGCTTCTTGTTTCAGGTTCCTCATGGTGCTCTACCTCACCCCTCACTATGCTGCAAGACATCCAAGGCATTCTAATAATAGGTTTGATACTTAATCATAGAATCTTTTTGATTGGAAACAACATTGAAGAACATAAAATCCAACCATTGACCTAGCACTGTCAAGTCCAACCACTAAACAATGTCCCTTAATCACCATGTCTACACATCTTTTAAATACTTCCAGGGATGGCGACTCAACCACTTCTCTGGGCAGCCTGGTCCAGTGCTTGATAACCCTTTTAATGATGAAATTTTAGCTAATATCCAATCCAAAGCTCCCCTGGCACAACTTGGGGCCATTTCCTCTTGTCCTATCGCTTGTTACTTGGGGGAAGAGACCAACCCCTACCTCACTACAACCTCCTTTCAGGTAGCTGTCTCCCCTCAGCCTCCTTTTCTCCAGACTAAACAACTCCAGTTCCTTCAGCCACTCCTCACAGACTTGTGCTTTAGACCCTACACCAGCTTCATTGCCCTTCCTTGGACACACTCTATGACCAAGATAATCTTACAAAAAAGACCATCCACTGTTCACCAAGAGTTGCATTTCTTTTAAAAACCAGCTCCAAGGGAGATCTGCTACAGCTTTACTCTAGGGAACTCAATCTTTTGGCTGGTCAAACTACAAAATCTCAGAACTGCTGAGGCTGTAAGAAACCTCTTGAGATCACCTAGTCCAACCCCTCTAATGATGCAGGGTCACCTAGAGCGGGTTGCCCTTAATAGTATCCAATCAGGTTTTAAGTATCCTCATAGATGCCACATAGAGGTTATGGAGACTCCACAGTGGCAGTGTTAGACCACCCTCACAGTAAAAAAAGTGTTACCTTGTGTTCAGATTGAATTTCATGGGGTCAGTGGTTGGCTCTTGAAAGCTGGAGGTTATATTCTAAAGTGAAGAGACAAGGGGATGGAGTATCTGCACTAGCTTTGATGTACTTAACCCTCCCAGTCCCAGTGGTAACAGGCTGGAAAAGGTTAATGAATCCCTCAGGGCAGATACACACTGTCTGGTCCAGTGCTGTTGTTACTTGTGCTAGCTAGCTAGCTCACTCTGCCAGAGTTACTATGTCACTTCAGCACAGAAGCCACAACATGAGCTAGAGCTAAACATAGAGGGGAGACCATTGTTTCCTCACTAAGATACTTAATGGCAGGAGGAGTATTGTCCAGATCTTACTTTTTTTGAGCTTCTGATTTGGCCGATGTAAGGGATAATCCAGACTAATCCAGAGTCAGGTTTTTCCCCCTCATATTAGGTGGCTGTCGCCTCTTTACATTATTCCTGCACAGCATGACATGTGTTTTCAGACTGGTGTTTTCCTAGTGCACTCTACTGGAGTGGCTCCATCCATGTCACATTTGTCTCTAACAGGTCTTTAAACTCCATATTGCCATGTAAGTACGTGCCTGTTTCCCTGCGTGTTGTACATCTGCTCACAGAACAGTACACTCTCACACACACACACACACACACACAGGGTCTCTTCCAGTTCCTTCCTTCTCCCATTTGTTGTTCTGATCTGTTTGCCTACTCACTTTGGCTTTGTGACTTCTACAAGAATCTCACTTGACTTAAGGTGCCTGAAGAAAACTTCCCTGAAGTAAATCAAGCATATGGACTTCCTAGGTAAAGCTGTCACTGCTAAAGACTGTCCCCTCAACCAGCTGTTCATCACAGCAGTTTACCTCTATGTTAACTTTCGTTCATCCCCTCTTCTCAGACACTACAACCAATACAGAGACAGCAGGAACAAGTGTATCTTTTCAGGACAGTCAGCAATAGGGTTTTGTTCTTCAGATCGAAAGCAAAAAGTTCATCATGATCTTGTGGTTGTCAGAAAATAAGAAAGATGGCTGAAAACTGTTTTCCTCTTAATTTCTTCATCTTCTAGTTAGATTCTTAGTAATTTCAACATGGTCTTCCTAGGACCATTCCTTGTCTGTATCTCTGTCCTTACCCTAAGATTTGGCCTACATGCTAACTGGGTTTTTTTTTCCCTTTTTCATTTTTCGGATGGCACTTGAGGTGGCACTGAGATCATCAAAAACAACTGAAGTTTTCAAGTCATCTGCAACAGACAGTCTTTGTAGGGACTGCACTGGAAAATGGCAGTTAAAAAATACCTGGTTTCCCTTTCACTGAACTCTGACTGTCTACAATCCAGACATCTGTGTATGAGTTCCTCATCACAGGCTCTCCTTGTACTTGGTGAATAGAAATGGGTACTTGAGAGAGGGAAACACACCTGATATCTTGCTGCAAGGAAGGTAACTCACACCCTAAATGTGCATATTTCTTTTGACTGTGAAGAGTCTACTAATGGCAAACAACTGCCACCCCATGTGCTTCTGCATTCTGTAGTAATCAGATCTCTCCAACACCAGCTGTTTCAGGTGTGTCTTACACACCAAATAAATTGCAAGATTGATCCATCCCTGGAGATTTTGATCCTATATACAAGCAACATTTAAACACACCTCCATGCAGAGGTCCAAGTTCCTTCTCAGACCTATGTAGTTTGTCTTAATGATTATGTATACAAATAAATATATTTTAAAAAGCCTAAACTTACCATGACCTGGTGAGAAAACATCATCCACAGAGTTTAGACATAACACTGGAATTCCTACTGACTTCAGCTTGCGACATGGGCTAGCATCTTCATAGTAATCATCAATTGTAGGGTAGCCAAACATGACTGAAGTGAACTGCTTATCAAATTCTCTAACAGTTCTAGCCTGAAGTACAGAATTCAAATAGGGAACTATGTCAGCATCTGGAAAACAGCATCCAGCTAAACCAGAAGAAATATTTTTCACATACCTTCATCACGAGATCCATATCAAATAATTTCTCCAACATTTGTCGATGCCTAAAAAGAAAGAGAGGAAAAATTGGAGGGCTTGTTTTTCAATCAATAAACAGATGTAGAAGTCCTCTGATTTAGAGATACATTTACAGAAATAACTCCCTAACAAGAACATGTTTGGGTTTAAATTTTCTGTCATATTAAAAATCTGTCTGGAATCCAAGAGCAGGAGAATTGTTCATTCATATGCAGCAACACTGTAAAAATCTGCATGAGCCATAAGAAACATGCCAAAGGTAAGAGAATTTAAGAGAATTAAATATTTTGAAATACAAAATACACCCTGATTTTGCAAAGCAAGGGATGAACTAGTCTATTCCAAGCTTTTGTGGTCAAGGCCGACTTAAAAGATACAGTATTTATACTCTAGGTCAATATGTGCACATATGAAAATTTAAAAATACATTCACTTCACCCATAAATGCAGAAGGACATTGGTCCTGTTCTGAGTACCTTGAGGAGCAGAGAAATTTATTCACATTGATGACAATCTTTCTTGCAAAGATCCTTTTGATTTCAAAATTCCAAAGGAACACACACAAAACAGCTACGTGACGTGTTGTTACACATTAATTTTGCCAATATTACACTTGCTGTAGATCTCATGCTAACACCCTTCCACCTTGCTGAACAGTTTAGAAGACAACTCACCTGCTGATAGAGGATTGCAGACAAGTAGTCAAGTAATAGTTGAAAAGAAGCCAGTTTAGTGGCTTCTCCAGGGACTCTACAGATTCAAAAACATTCCAACCCGCAGAGAAAATCGCAGCTGCCATTAAAGGGGTGTCTCTGCCAGTTTTGCCCAGGTAATTTAAAAGAAGCATGCTACAAACAGAAATGAAAAACAGAAACATATATACTATCAAACTGCATCAACTTAAAGCAAATATAACAATCAGCCACCTTTCTGTCTGTTTTTCAATAGTTTCTTGTATCAGCCCTACAGCTGATTACCTTATACAAGTATTAGGCACAATGTAATCAACAGATGACTCATGAAGTTTGCTTTCTCACTCTACTGTCAGAGAGGAACAGAGTACACTGTGTAGGATGTAAGTAGGAGTGCATTTAGAAATAAATAGAGATGTATACTCTTACTTTTATCACCAGAAGGGAGGAAAAGATCAAATAGATGTGTTTTACTCATGGAATAGGTACTCCCATGCCGTTACTAAGTTTTACAGCTTTACAAGCTCTTGGGTCTTCCTTACCTGATAAACCTGATCCACGTGCCTGACAAATGCACACTGCCCCTAGCACACCTGCTGCACTATGAGGCTGGGTTTGGAGTAGAAGGTAACGCCTTTACCCCACCTCACACGTAGGAGAGAGCACAGCTGTTCTTGAACACAAAATATGTAAAGGATGAAATGTTGGAAAATGAATAAAACCAGCAAAACAAAATTAAGAGCAAAATAAATGGCTTAAGTCTTGCCTTTCTGACCAATTACAACTTACAGTTTCTACCGCTGATGTGTAGTTGAGTTGAGAAAAGGGGAAGAGTTCACCAGTACCACCAGACCCTTCAAATATAGAAAAGTAGCAGGAAGATAGAGTAAAAGAAAAACATTTACAGAAGAGCTCTAAGTATTATGTTAGCACCTAAGGCTTCAGAGTTCACAGCCAGCATTTTAATACCAAGCCCTTACCTTTAAACTCAAAACATCACAAGTTCTGTAACTCAGTACAGCTCACCAGTGCTCCTGTACCTTAGCTTTATCTACCAAACTTCATGAGACAGCAACCTGCAGCAAGCACATCATAAACCAGCCTGCCATCACAGAGACTTTATCCCCAGGCACTACCTACCAGATCATAGGACAGCGGTGAGAAAGGAAAACCAGTCTTTTGGTAGTACCAGAGACTTGCCTGTTGGTAGGAACCAACAGGAAAAGAACAGCAAACAGCACTTGGGAGTGGGCTCCCACTGTCAGCTCACACAGTTGAGCCCAGTGAAGGAAAACCACCTGCAGCACATACAGGATTAGGTAGCATATGTTCCCTCTCACCCACAGAAGAGAAGGAACCTGTGAGTCACCAGTTTATATGCTGTAAGAACATTGAGCCATAAAACAATTAAACAACCCCCCAAAAACTTGCAGTAGTAGAATAAGGTACTTCTCTATCAGAATTCACAGAATATATGTGGTAGAGAGAAGGTTTAGGAATCTTTATGTTAGAAAACAAAGTCCCTTTCCACGTAATACAAACTGAAGGTCAGTAGAAGAAGTAGGCTTTAATTTACATTTACACCTTTGTGAAGTGAAGGTTTGTTTTTCTTCTTAATTGAGCAAATGTGTCCTATACAGATTAACTGGCTATTCAGAAAATTTCACAGATGAGTAAAACTATTGTAAGATTAGGGCAAATGAATGATTTTCACAATATGCCCATGGTGGGATCTGTGCTTCTGCTTCATTTTAAACATGCAAGCACTCCAATTAATTCTGAGCATGGAAACAGTCCCCATGTGTATGATCACAGGCTCTTCCAGTTTTCTGTACAATTAAGCATATGATTTCTCTTTCTGGTTCAGGACTTTAAAACAGGAGGAGGAAAGTGGAACATCTTGCCTGAAATCACCTGGTGGTGGTGGTGAGATAAGAGCCAGGAAGACAACACAGATCGCCTGTGCCATACTAATATAATAGACTTTGCCCCTATTTAGGATATTATAACTAGGTTGAGCCACGGACAGAAATGATGCCAAGAGCTGAACCAGTCACAGGATGGCTAATTTCTACTGCACCTTCAGCCCTGAAAGCCTGGTTCTTCACCTGGTGCACCTCAGCCCTCCTAGTTCTAGTGCAATGGTGCACCCCACATTTAGTCACTCACAAAGAACTACTGTGATTTAATTCTTTATCTGATCATTGAAACAAGCTTCTACTGCAGAAGCTTCTTTGGGTTTCACCATTTCTGAAACATGTTTTTGCAATACATCATGTTATTTCATGTTTTGCATGCAAAACAGCCTGGGCATGCCAAGTGAGATAAGAGATAACTTTGTGAGGAAGATTTTTGAACTGGGTTTGTCAAAGGATGGAGTACAACCCTGATCCTGGCAGGCCCTGATGAAGCACCCAAGAGAGAGCACAAAGCGGGAAGCTTTCACTCTTCCCCAAGAAAGCAGCGTGACTGTGACCCATCTCATCTGCCAGCACAGGCATGAACACCCAACATGGGAAAAACAGGAGGAATTAGAATCCTGTGTGTCATCACAGAAAGAGTTTGTTGGATCACAGAGACCTGGAGGTCTCACAGGCAGACAAGACTCTGCTATGATGGGTGCAAACAGACTCTTCACAAAGGATTGGCCTTGAAAGCAAGGAGGAGGGACTGCACTTTAGACAAAGATGCCATTTAAATGCACAGAACTTTTCCCTGGTGAAGGTTATAAGCTACTACAAAGCTAATAAGTCAAAATTTGTGGTGGGTGACTGCTACAGACCCCTGGTCAAGAGGGAGAATTAGTGCCCAAGTCTTTAGACAGCTAAAAGAAGCTTCATAATCACTGAGCACAGGGAACTGTAACCATCCAAACATCAGTTGGAACACCACCACAGTGAGGCACAAGCAGATGAGACTTTTAGAGACTATCAAGGACAATCTTTAGATACACGATCAATGACCCAGACAGGGGCAATGTTCTGTGGACCTGTACTCACATGCAAGGAAAAACCTGCCAGGTACAGGAAGGTGCAGAACAGTCTTGGCCACCGAGTCGATGGCCAAAGGTGAGCAGGGAAGGTAAGCAGCAGAATTACAATAGTGGACTTGAAGAGAACTGGGTTTAATTTTGCCAGGGATCTAGTTGGCAGGATCCCATGTGAGATGGCCCTGATAGGCAAAGGGGTCTAAGCGGACTGATTGACCTTAAGGATAACTGAACATCCAGCACTAGTATGGTACATTCTGATGTGTAGGAAGTTGAGCAAGAGTGGCAGAAGGCCACATGGAGGAGCAAAAAGACTCCTGAAGTCAAGAAGGAAGTATTCTGAATGTGGAAGGGGAGCAGGCTGCCTGGGAGAAACAGTCGTTGCCCAAGCATGCAGGGATGCAGTTAAGAAAACTAAAATTCAGCTGAAGTTAGAACTAACAAGGAATATGCAGAACAACAAGAAAGAGGCTTCTGCAACAAGAAAGGTTTCTATAAGTAAAGAAAAGCTCAAGACAAACACTCCCTCCTTTCCCCTCATCAGTGAAGCCAGCCATCAAAGAAGGCCATCAGAAGGCACACTTTGTCCTTGGTGAATCCAGACAGCTTCTCATCCTTCATATACTTGGAAATGGTTTCCAGAGGATCTTCACAAAGTACTGAGGTCAGGCTGACCAGCCTTTATTCCCTCCTGGGACCACTATTCACCAGAACAGGGAACCTAGTGACAAAAAATTCATAAAAGGCCAAAGCTACCCATATTCCCTGCCTTGACTGCTGAGGTCTGTTCTCAGGCTCTTAGGTCTCTGTGTGTAGTGGCAGAGAATGGGAGAATGAATTATTGCTCATGGCAGAGGAAGATTGAGTTAGGACCTGGTTATGCAAACTGGACATGGAGGTGAGGTGCTCCAGAGGGAGGCAACCAATGTCATTATGAGACTGCTCTGTATGACTTTAGAAAAGTTGCAGCAGCTGTAGGATACTCCTGATACCTGGAAAAAAGGCACCCATCTACAAAAATAGCAAGGAGGGGGGAGCATAGGCTGGTCAGCCTCAGTGCTTTGGGAATACCCTCTGGAAGCCATTTCCAGGCATGTGATAGTAAAGAAGGTGACTGACAACAGCCAGCTTGGATATACAAAGCACTCCTAAGCAACCTGATTGCCTTCTATGGTGAGTTGACTGCCTTTGTTGATTTGGGGAAAGGAGTGGATGTTGACTTTAGCAATGCTTTTGACAGTCCTCCGTGGTCTCCACGCAGCTGAATTGGAGGGACATGGTTTGAATAGGTGGCCTGCAATGTGAGTCAGCCTACACCACTAGGCTCAGAGAGTTGTGATCAGGAACTTGAAGTCCAAGTGGAGTGGTTGGACCAGATACTAGTAGTGTTCCTCAGGGCTCAATACCATGTAACGTCTTCGTTAACTGGGTGATGAGGTGGAACACACCCTTAGTAAGTTTGCAGGTCAAACTGTGGGGCATGGCTGGTGAAACAGAAGGCAGGGCTGCCATTCTGAGGGACCTCAACAGGAGAAACGGTCTGGCAGAACCTCATGAAGTTCAACAAGGGCAAATGCAAAGTCCTGCACCTAGGACAGATTAATGACTGGATAAAGAACAGCTGAAAAAGACCTAGGTAAACAGAACATGACTCAGCAATGCACCCCTGCAGCAATGAAGACGAATAACGACATGCTGTGCTTGGTTAGTAAGAGCAAAACAAGCAGGTCTAGGCAAATTATTATTGCCACGTATTTGGTACTTATAAGATTGTATCTGAAGTACCATGCCCAATTTTGGGCTTCCCTGCAAGACAGACACTGACATACTGCAGAGATTTATGTCTTCATGCTGAAGACAGTGGGGAAGAAATCCCAGCAACACGAATGGAAAAAGACTGGCCTGATTTAAAAGGCTTCCAAGTTAATTATTTATTACTAATAGCTATATTGCTTGAACAAATCTGTATTTATCCCAAAGCTCCTACAAATCATTAGTGGATGGATGTCATTCTACTGGGCTATATCTGCCCAACCTCCACAAAATTCGTCAGAAAGAAGAGAAGCCTCAGGAAGTTACGTCTGTCTGCAGTATTTCTAATCAAGTTCTGTCCTACAATTTTCCCTGAAGAGGCTGTCTGAACATTTTCATAGCTCCTAGCAGTGATTTTTCTAAGGGACTAAGCTATCATTGTCTGTTCTAGCTGTGCTTTCTGGAGAGAAGCCAGGACACAGAAAATCTTAATACCACATGCCATATCAACCCCTGTTGGTTTCAACAACAATACTACTTCTTGCTTCTGAGCCAGACAGAGCAAATACTCACATCTCTTCCAGCTTAACCTACCCAGACACTGCAGAACCCAAACAGAGTGAAGATAAACCTTGTAATTTCCAGGGGTTGCTAAGAAACACGGTAAGTTAGCTCTAGTTCCTATATTTGATCTCTCTGTTCCAAAGACAGCCTCCATAGTTTCCAAAGATTGTATACCCCACCTTTTTGGCTGCCAATCTGTCAGTGACGCCTGTCTATCTCCACCCTCTCAGCTTTTGAACGTTGGCCAGTTTTGACCTTCCCCGAAACAGAGCTAAAAGCCTCAAAGTTAGGAAATTTCTAAAAGTCTTCTCAATATTGACTGCTGGAGACAGACCCAAGTCAGTTGCAGGTCAGTAAATAAAGCAAATATGGCAGAGTAATAATCTACCATCAGGCTCCAATGGTCCTTCTTTTATGCTCACAGTTAAGCTGAGGCGTGTGTTACATAATACCTTACCCTCCCATAGAAACACCGGCTGCCATGAACGGAGCTGAGGGGTGCAAGCTGTGTACATGATGAATAACGGCCTCTAAATCCTCTGTGTTAGCTGCACAGTAAGTCCTCGGTGTCTGCAAGGAGGCAGAAGGAAAAATGCCACCATAAGCTTTTGTGTTATCCTCTCAGGACAAAGCAAACCCAACAGTGGATCATTTATGTAACAAGATAAATTTAGCCTTTATCGGGAAGCTGCGCTAGAAGGCAAGTGTAAACCCAGAGAATTTGGTGAGGAGGTGGGGGAAGGAGCTATACTTGTTATCATTACAAAATAAAACAGGTGACACCTTCAGTATCTCCAGACATTAGATGAAATCTGAACATGGAGCCATGAGCTAAACTCAAAGAACTGGATCAGAACTAGATGGGCACCGGTATTTTTAAAAGACCCCGAGGAAATGGAAACATATCATAAAGGCTGCAATCTACAGAAAAGCAAGTTACAGAGACAATTTTAACATCTTCACCCACATTCAAATGCAAAAGAAAGCATTAGATTTCAAGTTCTGTCAGCTGGCATTTGAAAAGTAGCCAATATTTAGATTCTACACACAACACAAGCAAATGAATAGATATATAAATTCGCCAGTGCCATTTACCCAATTTCCTAACATGTTCTATTAACCAGAGCAATGAAACACATGTATTATCCCTTCTCTATCTACCATCTCATCAAATCTTGGGGCTTGGAATGACTTCTACTGGCATCACTGAGGTTTAGATAATCCCTTCCTTGCTTTTGGAGGAGAAGTGCAGCCTCACCTTCATGGACAACTGGACGACTATTTGGAGCAGTATAAAGGAAACGAGTTCTTTAGGTGCAATAAGAATTACAGTAAAAAAGGGGTTTTTTCCTAATGGTACTCTCTACATTTCACCTACAGCAAAAGAGAGCTTTTGACTATAGAGTGGCTACCAATGTTTTGGTGACCTTGACTTAACTATAGGTAGCAGTTGGCCTGACATATTTCAGTATAAACGTTCAAACTAAATATAGAAATAATTTGTTATCAAAGTTATTTGTTGTCTGAAGCAACAATGTATTTTAAGTTTGGTGTGGTATTTTTAATTGCATTCAGCTAACAGCCTGGATATTTGTGGGCAATTTTAACAAGTTTAATTAGATGAAACTAATTACTTTAAATACATTTAACAAGAATATTGAACTGTTGAAGTAAAAGATTAAAAAAAAAGGGAAGAAAAGCTAAATCTGGGTAATTAAAACTGAAGAGGCTTTTAATTTCCGTTTATACTGCATTTCCAGTTCTCATCCACATGAGTCACTCTTCCCTGTTTTACACCCTATTAATTATAAACAGTGTGAATGTGGTTTATTTAATTGAATTGTCACATTCACAAGGAAAAATAAATTATTTTTAGTAACTAGGGTCTAATATATTCTAAGTTAAAGTGGGTTTGATTAAAAGTTTATAAAACTGGAGAGATAAGTTGCATTTTAATTTCAGTTAATTCCTGACACCTTAATGCCTGTCTGTTGTATGAAGGTATTTTAAAACATCATCTTAGCTCATGCTGGCTGTAGTCAATCTAATATTTCATTATTCTATAACAATAATTCACAGTAACTTTCAATAACAAATGAGAACAGCATTTTAAAACTATTTTAATAGCTCTTATTTGGTGTAAATTTGAATCTACCTTTAAAGAGACTAGAAAAAGAACATCTTGCATGACTAATTTCTACTGTAGTGCTCAACTATGCTTCAAACTCATTAAGTAGGGATTTTATGTTCAAATGTAGAAACCCCTTTGCAGAAAATGTGATCATTTCAGCTGGTTTGCTTCACAGTAAGATCTTACAAGGCTTAGAGATGTAAATCCGATTACAGTAAAATACACACAATGCATCCAAACAAGAGATCTTTTCTCTTAACGATTCAGAAATTCATCAATAAGGACTTTGTGTGTCACAAAACTGCTTTGTAGATCCCTCTCCAAAAGTATGCAGAAAACTACTCTTAACATGGCAATATTTGCATTGAAATGCTTTATCTGATTATGGGAAAAAGACATTCTGAGCTTTCTAAAGTTTGAAACCAGGAGATTAAAAAATGTGAAACAATACTGAGTATTATGCACATTCATTCCAGCTGCAGAACTGTCAACAAAATGCATATGAAGAAACAAAGCTTATTCAGCAATATTTCACCCTGCCTTGTCCCTGGCTTCAAGACTTTGCCACTTGTGGAACTGCCAGTTACTTCTAGGCAAACATGATAGGTCTGCCCTAAACGTAATAAATGGCTTTTTGTCATTGAGTTTGTGTCATAATTGCTGAGAAAAAACACAAGAACACATTTGGCTTTTAGGATAAGGCTATCCATAAAACCCCAGTTTGTTAATTCAATAATGTATAGCGTGGATCTGTTTTAAGAGCACAACTTTTTAGCTGTATCAAAATCTAATTTAAAATCATAGTGGCCACTGGGAAAGTAATTACAACTCCTTACATTTGGATTTTTATGTCAAAGCAACGGGGGGAAAATGACATTGATTGAACAGAGTTTCTCAGACGTGTGCATTTTAGACACTATAGTATTTTTTGAAAGGAAAGTACAAGGATTGCTCACTTTAATGTTACAGATATTAATAGCACACATGATTTCCCAAAATGAAATGTTCACAAAAACTGTGTGGTGACCAGCTGACATCTTTGAGTTTTAAAATAAAAGAAGAATATTGGCACATGACTGATCTACCAGATGACTAGATTCTCTTCTCTGCATTTTCAACAGATGCAGAGAGTGTCTTTCATTTAAATCCAGCCATACAAATGAACACCAACGATTCCATATATACTGCTTATAAGTGGGAGATGTGTATCTTAGAAGTCATCCTTACCAAAAGATCCTCCCCAGCGATCCCCCGATTGTTAAAAACCACACATCTAAAAATCAAGACAGTAAATTCAGTTACACACTTTGCTCATTCCACTAAAAAAAAAAAAAAAGATATCTTAAACACACACACAAAAAGAAAAGCAATACAGCAATGCAAGCCATTTCCATCAATAATTTCAGCACAAAAACATTTACAGTCCTAGAGATGCTAAAGTCTGACCTGCGTGGAACAACCCTTATACCAAAATGGAGCCAGTGCTGTCTATGTGTGCTCAGTGATTTGCCAGTCGAGGTGAGGCTGCAGGGAGAACTTCAGGGTTTACCTGAAGAGGGTACATGCCTCTCTCTTCTGCCTGTGCTCTGAGCTGGCCAAATCCAGGCCACGAGCTCTGCCAATGCAGGGCTGAGCCTAAAGCAGTGCTCAGAAAGGAGAACGCCAGAGAGCCATGTGTAGGCATCCTCCAAAGCTACATAATAGTATTAAATAGCACAAAATGAACCAAATCAAAATTATAGTGACAGCTGCATCTAAGTTGTAGGTTCTTGGGGATGGGATTTTTTGTTTGTTTGTCTGGTACAGCAGAAGTTTCTGTTCTCCCTGTGCTGGTGAGAGTCCCTGAATTTTCTAGAAGTATTAAGCATGGATCCTTAAATCACAGTAAATCTTATTTTTCTATTACTCTTCTACCATCTCACTGTAATAGTTTTGTATTTTAGATGGGTTAAGGCTATGACAAATTACTTATTTTGCTATTTTTCTCAAAAGTTGCTGCTTAAAACCAAAATCACATCATTCTGTTGAAATCTGACCTAAAGCTCTTCTTTTTCATGCTCTACCTTCTTTTCTCAGGTGATCAAATGCAGATTGATATTTCTTCCAGGAATAAGTAAAAAAATAATAGTAAGAAGTTGCTGATTTGAGGGTTTTCATCCTCTGATAATGTTTACTAGTAAGTTTTAAAGTGATTTTCTAAGTCCTTTGAATAGTTAAAGTGCTGCTTTGCTTTCATAATTTAGTAAAGCAGTTACCCAAACCTCCAAATGGAGAAGAGACAGCCAGACATGTAGGTACAAGCTCATATGTATATAGTTGAAGAACTTATTATAGTCAGTACCAGAAAACAATCTGCAAAGACAAAATGTAATATTCCAAATACAGATCCTGGAACAATGACAACTCGTTTGAAAGCCCAGCAGCAGCAATATGATTACATAAAGGAATCTACTCATGGACTAAGCCACTTATTTTACCCAACTCTGACCAGGAGCTTTAATAAAAAAATGAAATTAAACAGTGACAATTAAGAGGTAACAAACCTCTTCCTTAACCACCACCAGTAAGAGCAGGCTAACTCCCCCTTCTGCACTCACGAAATTTGAGGCTGCCGAATCAAGCAGTTTTGGGATTCAGAAGCTGACCTTCTCCAAGGCCTGCTACCAGCAGCCCATCCACATGAGGCTTCCTGGAGCTGAATACAGATCCCTTCCTCTAGAAAGTGTAAAGGTAACACAAGTGCTGATACTACAGTTTAAGAAGAAGCAGCAGGCCTATGCAGACGTAGTTTGCTTTCACTGCAATCTCCAGGGCACGTCTTTAGATACTAAAACTGCTCTTCCAAATGCACTGCCTGTTACATAATTCCATTATTATTATTATTATTACTAATAATACTGTCTTACATAAACTGATGTCTTTAGATTTCATTTGCTGTAGGAGAGCACCTTATACATATACACTTAGTAGAAGCAGCAAAATACTAGCAATGGAATACAACAGCACCTATATCCCAGCGTTTCACTTTGATGGATCATGTGAAGAATGTAGGATTCCTTGCTCGTTCCTGTCAGGCCAGGCAGTAACAGGACAGTGGGCCTTGTGCTGGCATCTGGGTAATATAAGCTGTCGTTATTATCAAACCAGTCCAACGAAATCTGTCCTCCATCTGCTGTTTTAATGAGCTCACTGAAAGGCACATTTCAAGACAACACTGATTAGATTTTAAAACACATTTAAGAATGCTTACAATGTTCAAATTAGCAGGTATGTATTCAGCGTTTTTAATTATGTTTTAATGCTCAAAGTGCCACCCAACTAGGTATGTTGCCCCCTCCCTGGCAGTGTTCAAGGCCAAGTTAGATGGGGCTTTGGGCAACCTGGTCTAGTGGGGGGTGTCCCTGCCCAGGGAAGGGGGGTTGGGACTAGGTGATCTTTGAGGTCCCTTCCAACACAAAGCATTCTGTGATTCTATGTCTGCGCATTCATCATTCAGAAAAAGCCATGTCTCTAGCTGACTCAAGCTAGCAGAGTCTGCAGAACAATTCCTACTTACTTAAGAGCTGGCCTTACATGAATTGCTGTTGATGGACTGGAAGCTCGTAACTAATGTGATTTTTGGCATTGCCTTCTATTTTATATAGGCTTGTGCACTCTAGTTTTCCTTTGGATCATCTGAGAATCTTTTGATGGCACACTGGGCAATATCAAACATCTATCAGTTTTTTTCTCTTCATCCAAAGAAGCAGTGTGTATAATGGAAAGCACTTTGTTATGTTTTATTTATGCAGAACACAGACACACACTACCGTGTCTTTCACTTTGTATCTCCACAAACTTTGCTAGAATGCACTCTTAAACCATATATGCTCAGAGTGCCACAAATATTATAATATCCTACAAAGTTAAGCAGGCATTAAACAATTAAAAGAAGGTTTAATTCTTTTTTTAGAAACATATAGCATCTTTCCTCTTCTCTGGCAACGAAGACATTGTACGAGAGAGTTGGTATAGGGAAGTACCAAAATTTAAGCCTACCTTGAATTTGATTTTTCATTTGAAAGTCTTAAGAGCACCTACTCCAGATTTTAAAGCTCTTTAGCTCAGCTCTGCCCTTTTTCAGTAATGGGAAGTAGATGTAATGCTGCCAACATAATCTCAAATGGTGCAAAATAAGCACTGCCCCATGGAGCTATGTTTCTTCCCTCACAAACCTTGAAATAGAGGGTATGCAAGAAGGGCTAGAAAGAGTGGACATGGCAATACCACTGAAATGTTTCCTAGTTACTAAAACTAAGGGAAGCTGCTAAATGCTAAATCTATTCTACCATGCAAACAGAGCTGAAACAACTTGTGCTGCATCCAGGTTCCGGCGCATAAAAGTACTTCTCCTTAGGTTTGGTGCCAAATGCCTCATTTGCCAGACTAAGTCTCATTTCTGGGTGAGAGAGATCAGCTAAGGACAAACAATAAATATAAGGGGGTTTTCTCCCTTTGGAACTTAGGTGTGAAAGAACACAAGATAAACCCCACAGGTAAAAGTTGTTCTGAAAATCCCAGAAGTTTTATATATTCTGAAGAAGGCAGAATATGGCTGTGCTGTGGTTAAGGTTGGACATGTTGGTTCAATAGACTCAGATGGTGATTGCATGACCTTTCCAAAATGATGGCATTCATTCACCAGAATATTTGATACACCAGGTGACTGTGTTGCCATTCAGAGAGACCTCAACAGGCTGGAGAAATAGGTTGGTGGGAACTTCATGAAGTTCAATGAGGGGAAGTGCAAAGACCTGCATCTGGGAAAGAACAGCTCTGTGCACCAGTACAGGCTGGGGGCCAACCATCTGGAAAGCAGCTTGACAGAAAAGGACACGGGGGTCCTGGTGGACAGCAGGGGGAATATGAGCCAGCAACGCTCCCAGTACAAGGGAGGAGACATGGACATGCTGTAGAGAGTCCAGCAAAGGTCCAGGAAGATGAGGGACTGGAGCACTGCTCATGTGAGGAAAGGCTGAGTGAGCTGGGGCTGCTCAGCTTGGAGAAGAGAAGGTTCTGGGGTGGTCTTATCATTGTGTTTAAATACCTGAAGGGAGGGTGCAAAGAGGATGGAGCCAGGCTCTTCTCAGTGGTGCCCAGAGATAGTACCAGAAGCAATGGGAACAAACTAAAACATGGGAGATTCCCTCTGAATAGTGGGAAACACTTTTTCACTGTGAGGGTGAGCAAGCAGTGGCATGGGTTGTCCCCGGGGGTGGTGCAGTCACCATCCTTGGGGATATTCAAAAGCTGTCTGGACACGGTCTGGGATAACTGGCTCTAGGTGGCCCTGCTTGAGCAGAGGGATTGGACTAGGTGACCTCCAGAGGTCCTTCACAACCTCAATCAATGTGTGATCCTGTGAACGTATAAGCATATCAGTTCCTATATTGTCACTGATATTTCAGTGCTCCAAAACTCTCTGAGCTAAATTAGGGCCGTTTGGGAACCATGACCTTTTAAAGCTACTGTATATTGAATCCAGGAATAGAGATGTTCACAAGCCTAGGGTGGAGTTGCAAAGGCAGGTGTAAAGCAAAAAAAAAAAAAGGGCACAGGCTTGAGCAATGTGGGTAGCTGTGACATAGGCAGAGTAAGGTAACCACTGGCTACCAAATCGATCGCTTTCCAGAAGAAAGGCACTTACTTCCTGTACTGTACTTGGGGTCTAGAGGTGATAAAGGGACGCAGGAGTGTCTGCACCCGACCTTCCCAGCACCAAATCGTGGGATAGTAAGTTTCTGTCACAACAGGGCAATATTCCTCGAGAAAGCGGCAAAAACGGTCGTTGCTGGCCACCAGCTGGGGTTTCTAGGGAGAGAGACTAGAGTCAGGCACGGGCATTCATATAAAACAAACCAACACAGAAATAAATGGAAGCCTGTTTAAATCCACTCTCAGTAAACTGATTTCTTTCTTTCATATAATCATTTGCAACGCTTTTTCCCTTCTCGGTAAAGAGATAAGTAAAACAAACCCAAATGAAATGTCAAAGAGCCCAACTGAAAAATGAAACCCACCAAACATTATGGATTCTGTATCTATTTTGGATAATATGCATCGTGCCTTTCCCTGGAGAATCAAAACCACACTGTCTCACAGTGACAGAGAAAGATTTTACTGAATCAATTTCCTTGCGCTGCAGAGATGATGCTTAATCCACCTACTTGGACCGTGCACCTGCAGTACCTATTTTAACCTGGTAGGACATTCCTCCTGCTGTCTGATGCCGTCGAACATGACTGCATTGGTTACTCATCTCTAATAGCACTCCGCATACAGAGATTTTCCTCAGAGCTTCTGGCTGTACACCAATTAACAGGGAGATCCCCCTATACCGAATGGCTCACGGTTTAGCAACTGCGTTTCTTAAACTTCACTTTTGCATGGACTCTCAGACACACAAGCATTAACAGGAGAATAATAGACGCTTGGAAGAAAAACTGTTACACAGTTACACAGGCAATGGTACATCCTCCTGCCCCTTCATTCTTCTCCCCTGACCAAAACCAAGTACCCCCTGCTCGATGAAGAGGAAGGCTATGTTCTCAGCGGTCCTATGAAGGGCTGTGGCAACACAACACATCTTCAACAGTGATAAATCCTTTGATATGCATATCTTCAGTTGATTAAGCATTCAACGAGGCGCTCTCACCACGGGGCCACTTTAGATCAGATGAGCCCAGTAATTTGCAAATGCTTAATTTATCTGTGAAACCTCTACCGACGAGATGTCCGAGGGTGTCCTAGCCCCCAAAACGCTGCAATAGCGGCTCCAGAGCTATTTAAGACGGTACCGAGGGCAGACACAAGGGCAGCAAACTACTTTATCGCTTGCCCTGCTAGCAAACCAGAGAAGAGGTCGGGTTTTTGTTACGGAGGGCGAGCTCCCGACTTCCCTTTCCCAACCACCGCCCCTAGCCAAGATCTCCCCCCGGTGCAACTCCGTTTTGGGGGCTCTTGAGGCCAGAGCCCCTTCCCCTTCCAGGCCGGGCACTGACAAACGGGCGCTCCCTCAGGCCGGCCGGCGTCCGAGGGCGACCGGCGGGCCCCAGGGGAGGAGAAGCCTCAGCGGTCCACCGGGCGGGAGTGAGGGGAGTGCTGGGGCTGCGTGTGAAGCTGCGCGGCCCGGCGGCGGAGACGGGCCTGTGCGCGGGGGGGGAAGAATAGGGTTTCGGCCAGCCGGGACCCCAGAGCGGCACCTCCAGAGGAAGGACCGGAGGCGTGAGGACGAGGCGGGCGCCGCGCCCTCCCTTCCCCCAGCCCAGGAATTTCAGGTGCTGCCGCACCCCTCCCCAGAAGGTCGCCGGCTGCCTCCCCTAAGGGGGGTGGGGGGGGAGGCAGCTGGAGGTGACCTTCGCGGGATGGTGCCCCTTTAGCGGGACACCTGCGGAGCCCACCCGCCCCGCCGCCCTCCCGCTCACCTTGGCGATGCTGCTGAGGTAGTAGCAGGCGTAGGCGACGCCGAAGCCCAGCACCAGGGACAAACCCACGCCGGAGCCGAAGAGCCCCACGCGGACCTGGCTCTCCAGGTACAGGGAGAGCTCCCTGGTGAGC
>VZTU01001705.1:32886-44935 GCA_013400835.1 Zapornia atra
CAGGGCAGGGTAAGGCAGCGCAGCGCACCCCAGCTGCCGCGGCCGAGCCCACCCCGGCGAGGAGGGAGGAAGAGAAGGAGGAGCTGCCGCCCGTCTCCTGCTGCCGCTGCCCGCGGACCGCTCCGCACTACAGCGCCGCCGGCGCCATCTCCGCACCGCCCCCGGACCGCCCCCGTCCCGGCCGCCGAGGCCTGCGGAGAGCGGGCGGGGGCCCGAGGCCGGCTTCGGCTTGGTTAGGGTCGGGACCCGGCACGGAGAAACTGGCTGCGGCCGGGCCGGCCTCTTTCNGGCGCGGGGCATCCCAGCCGGCCGGGCCGGCTCCTCCGCGGCACAGCCGCCGGCATCGCCCGCCTCCCGATACGGGCGCCTTCGGTGTCACCTCACCCCCGCGCGTTCCCTCAGGCAGGGCGTGTGGGGTCGGACAGGAAAGGGACCCGTCCGGAGCTGTGAGGAGTGGCAGATACAGGCGTGGGGAAGCTGGGTCACTCCTGGTACAGAAAGCGTGTCCCTTTCCCAAACGCTGCTATTCGTACAGGACACTTGTCCTGTAGCGTACAGGAGGACGAGGAACACCGGGGCATCCAGGTGCAGCGTTGGTTAATCACCAATATACGTCCAATATCTGTGCTTCAAGCGACACTGACGTGTGAGACTGCTTTTCCCATTCTCGCTGCTACTGTGAGGTGTTAGTGAGGATCAGAGAGGATCAGATGCATTCTCTAACTCCTGAGAGAAATTCTGCCTGCTCCATTTTCAGCTGTATGGCGTGTTGCATGGGGGCTCTCACGTATTTGACACTTCCCCCTTCGGCTTTAGAAAAAGGCACACAGTATCAGTGTCTTTTCCTTGGCAAAGTCCTAGGAGCACAGCTGATAACATAAAGATCCTGGAGATGATCATCTGCTAGTTGAGATGCATGCATGCGCCACAAGGCACAGAGGTACTTCCCTTCTGCTTATTTTATCCCTCAGCTCCATGACCTAGTGAGAAAAGGCAGACCGCTCAGTGAGACCTTCCACTTTTTACTTTATCCATGTTTTCTGGCTATAGCCAAATTTTAAAATCTCATTACATCGGGAACCATAACCAAAAATAGACTGTGAGAGCAGAAAATGAGATGTGGCCTACTTCAATTGCTTCTCCTTACTCAGACAGATGTCAGCAGAGACATTCTGCTCTGACATAACACAGCTGGGCCCAACTTTTTGTTCACCATGAAATAGTGGTGGCAAGCTCTTGGCCACAGCTTTACTTAAAGAAATACTGAAAGGGTCTCTAGCTTTCCATACCACAGAGGAAAGTGCTACCACATTCATGCTCTGTGATTAACCACTCAGCTTTGGTGCAGCAGCAGACTCCAGTCCTGCTTTGACGGTATCATGAGAACCCATTGTAGTATCTAAAGATTTTGCAATCAAATGGTTGTTTCTGATTGCACTGCTAATTTGAATATGAGATTTTGAAACACCAAGCGTCTTTTACCACTCAGGTGACAAGTGGAAATCTACTCGTCACCTTCTTTTTCCTCTCAAGTAAAAGCAGTTTGTACAATTTTAAGATTTTTTTTTCTTCACTAAAGAATCAGAATGATAAGAGTATGCAAAATAATTGAGGTATTAAGAAAGGTAAATCAATCAGAGTGTATTGCAATGTTCTGAAGACATTTTAAATTACTGATTCTTCCTATCCTGTCATCTGTCCAAAGTTTCCAGAGACACAGGGACAGAGCTACTGCACGTGTTGAGAAGAGAATGGGAATTGGTAAGCACAGGCTAGGGAAGGATTGGGGGGTTGTTTCTTCTCCTTGCAGCTGTTACAGAAAAAGGAAACTGAAAGGCTGGAAAACCTTTTGTCACTGTGCTTCCTCTGCTTCTGCTTATGGAGAACAGCCATGCCCAGGTCTTGGTCCTGACATGTTGGGAATCTGTGTTGTATGCCCCAGATCAAAGGATTTATCGTCAAGGAACACGCCAGTGTGAGCAGCTGGAGTAGATAACTCAGTTCTGAGAACACGTGGGCTTCATCAACAATGTGATTTTAGGAACCTTTGGAGATACTAATTTGGCCGAACTGAGGACTAGACTTTAGGATGCAGTGGAACCTGCTACTTCTGATTGTTGCTTGCAGCAGACAGTTCTCCCACATTCAAGTCCTATGCTCACTAAGCTGAAGAGCCCTTAGACCACTCAAAAAATCTAGAGAAGGGGAGGTTCAGGGGAGACCTAATTGCTCCCTACAACTACCTGAAAGGCATTGGAATGGGCTGTCCAGGGAGGTGGTGGAGTCTCCATCCCTGGAGATAAAGACAGATGTGCTGCTGAGGGATATGGTTTAGTAGTGGATGGCAGGTTAGGGTAATGGTTGGACTTGATGATCTAAAGGGACCCTTCCAACCAAGACAATTCTATGATTCTATGAAAAGAAAAATTCCCATATGACTGAGAATGAAGAGGACACAGCATGTGTCCGTGGGGCTAAAAGGCTTATAAACATATACACACATTTGACTGAAAAGTGGAAGGTATGGCTGTTGATGAGAGATTCTGCCCTTCTCAAGCAGACAAAACCAGCAGTTTAATGAATTCATTAACAATCTAGAGATTGAATGCCCAAAACAAGACCCAGACACAAAGGTTCATGAAGTGTTTCTGGTCTTTGATCACTACCCTGGATTGCTTACTCATGGGAGTATCAACAATGTCAGGCATACAAGACATGACACAGACAAACTGAAAGGGATCTCGCGTTGTCAGAAAGGCTGAGAGATTTTCGTTACTGTGTAAGCATGTTGCTACACTGTTAGTGATCTCAGTGACTTCCTTCTGTTTTAAGCAATCCGTGTCAGATCCTCCAGTTCCAGTGCTGGGAGTTTTTAATCCTGTAAAAGGTTATCCTTTGGCTTACAAGGCATTTTGCAGAGCTGAAAAAGCAAATGCTGTATTCTGCCCATGTTACAACTGCTTCCAGGCGATTTAGCGATTGCAGATTGTGTGTGTGTGGGGGAAACAAGGTGGTCACTATGGGGTTTCAAACCCTTAACCACATCTTTTTCAGAGGAAGGCAGTCATATATTCCTGGAGACTTGCTATTTGCACTATGCTCTCTAAGTGCTTTATGAAATGATTGCATCAACCTGGCTCTAACAGATTATAGATCAGGCAAAAAGGACATAGGATTGTTCTTTCACATTGTCTCCCAATTTATTTTGCTTAAGCAGTAGCTAATAATCTACAGAAGCAACTGGTTAGTCAAAGCTTGATTTACATTTTTAACTAGGAGGCTACACTAATGCTATGTTGTCGTTTTATTTTTTGTTAGGGAAGGTGGCTCTCTGTGTATTTGGGGGGTTGGGGACTGACATCCCAGTGGACAATTGCAAATTGGTCCCAGAATAGATTACAATAGGCACTGCAGCACCTTTGAGGAGGGGCAAAGTGACTTTTAACATCAGAGTTCTAAATTCAGGATTCTGTTTTATACTCTTTTAACTGGCTTAACTTTAGCATTCATATAGTAAAATGGGAAAAATACCTTGGTGTCAGCCTGACCTATCTTGGGAATACTTAAAAAGCTTTTTGTACAAAATATCCTAAATGTTTTCCATCAGTGCAGGAAAGAGGGTCTTCACTGTTCCTGATATGCCTTATCAGCCCAGGAATGGGAGGAAAAATGTGCATGTGAAAAATTCAAGTCAGGATTTCTTCAAGCCTTCCTCATGCATAGTATAGATTTTCTTTCATTAAAGTGTGAATGAAGTCAGGGATTAATGAAGTCAGCGTAAATGTCCTATGCTGGAGGCTACTCAAATTTCAGAGGAAAAAGCCCTGCTGTGTTTGTATTTGTACTCTTGGTCCTCATGAAAAAAATCCATGATTGCAGCATTAGGATCAGCTGCTTCTGCTTCTCCCCTTCTTCAGCTTTGCTGCTCTTACTACTATCTTCATGTTCCCATGCGTCCATGCATCCATATCTTTTTCTCCCATGCCTCTTCTCTTTGCTCCCTCACAAAGTATTTCACAGCTCTTCCCAGTGGTAAAGACATAAGGAACATAAGATCAAAATGTATGTTTTGTATCATTTCATTTAACTGTCTTCTACTGTGTTTCCTTCAAATAAAACGTATTTTGGTCCAGCAGCTATGCCAGGTATCCTGATTACTCAGCACTGGTGAGGCCGCACCTCGAGTGCTGTGTCCAGTTCTGGGCTCCTCACCATAAGAAGGACATTGAGGTCCTTGAGCGAGTCCAGAGAAGGGAAACCAGGATGGTGAAGGGGCTGGAGGGCAAATCCTATGAGGAGCAGCTGAGGGAGCTGGAGATGTTTAGTCTGGAGAAGAGGAGGCTGAGGGGAGACCTTATCACCACCTACAACTACCTGACAGGAGGTTGTAGAGAGGTGGGCGATGGTCTGTTCAGCCAGGTGACAGGAGACAGGACAAGGGGAAATGGCACAAAGCTGTGCCAGGGCAGGGTCAGATTAGATGTTAGGAAAAAATTCTTCACTGAAAGAGTTGTCAGGATGTGGAACAGGCTGCCCAGGGAGGGGGTTGAGTCACTTTCCTTGGATGTGTTTAAAAGGTATATGAGGTGCTTACAGATATGGTTTAGCATAGGATAGGAACAGTTGGATGTGATGATCTCAAAGGTCTTTTCCAACCCAGTCACTCTGTGATTCTGTGATTATAAAGGCAACCACAGAATCAAGTATTGTTTCACTTTCTGTTCAGGTGGTTGAAGAGGCCTTCAACAGCTGCTGCAGCACGAAGACTGCCCAATATTTGGAATGACTCCTGCAGGATCTAGTCTACACAAAACCCATTCCCTGCATTTGAAAGCAATTTGCAAACTGCTAAATACAAAATCATCATGATACCCATTTGACTCACCATCATGTAAATAATGGTGATGAAACTTTGTTTTGTGTCATTTAAAATGTTCACAGAAGAATTGAAATAAAAGTTAACATTCTGTGTTATATAGCTGAGTATAATTCTCAGAAATGTGAATGAACTTGAATTGGTTGTTTCATTCAGGAACCAAAGATGACAATCCATGGTATGCTGATAACTGAGAATACGAGACAATACAGGAGAAAGTAAATTGAAAGCGAGCAAATATATTGAGGATGCTTCTCTTAAATTCTTTTTTTCCACTAAAAATGCTACAGAACTTAAAGAACTTTCATAAGAGTACAGTAAGGCTGGAAGTTGAATCTAAGTTACATTTCCTCCTGGCTCCAGCGAATCTTTATTGTACCTTACAGTGAAAGGTTTGCATTTACCTATTTTCATTCCTGTATAAACATTTCATAGCAGATAAAAATTTCCACTTTATATTTCAAACACAAACCCAAAGCATTTTAGAATGTTTTATAATAATGTAAAAAAAACCCCCAAACAACCCAAACCACAACAACTTCCATACACATCCAGTAAACTCTTGTTCTACCTTTATCAGCAGTATGGCTCCAGGCAGAAATATGTCCAGTGAACCTTCTTCATTTAGGCAATTTCTTAGATATTCTTTGGCATGTTAATATCCAAAAATGTTTGTAAGGATTAGACATAATCTTAAATTAGATGTATATTTAAAAGGTTTACTTTATGCAAATCATGTAGCCTAATTTAGCAACAAACTTATTTTTTAAATGTTTGAAAATTTCTAGCTGTGTTTTTAATAAATACCAATTGCAAACAGTCTATTAGAGTGTCTGGAAATCTTAGAATTTAGGGTTACAGAATGCTGTGACTGGGACTATTTTCTTATGACAAAACAGACAACGTTTAAATTCTGCTTGAATTATTCAGTGCTTGTTACTATTCAGCAGATTATTAAAATTAAACCTAGTTGTTATTCAGTGCTTAAGTCATCTTTCAGGCGTGACTTAGTGCATATAAAGAGTCTTTGTAATACAAGAAAGACCTGTACCTGAATGTTTAATAACTAATCCCATCGATTGCAACAGAAATTATCATGCACATAAATTAGGAACATTCTTAAAATATCTTGATGAGCCATGCAGAGTTTATTTTCCTATCAGTCTAAAAATATAACCTAGCTGGTTGTGACTATAACTGAGAATTTGAAGTACTTTCCTTACAGTCTCTACAGTCAGGAACTTTAAAGCCAGGAAGAAATGTATCCCTCCTTCCAATGCATCATCTAATTTAAAATCATCTATGAATAAAACATCTGTACGTGCAGAAACATTTGGAAATGCCAGATAAGTAAGTATACATTCTTTAATCCCCTGAGGTATGCTGAAGTGGGAGCCTATGTGTAGATGTGCAAACACAAGTGCATGGCATTGTAGTGTGTAAGCCCTGGATTGCTGCAGAATCTTTACTTATTTCTTCTTTGAATGTTTAAAACCTCAAGCATAACTTCACAGGTACATTATTTCCTCTCCACTCAGAATGGTACAGCTTAGTAATAATCAAAACCTTAACCAAGGGAGAAGATTCCAGGATGCTCCTGCTAGGGAAAGATAATCTTGATCCTAAAATGCTTTTTGAACATGTTAGAGCTTTTTAGCCAGGTATGGGGAAAAAAATAAACCCTTCTTTTTAGTAGATCTCCATGGGATTCGTTTTGCTTCACAGCAGGAAAATGAAGAGTTGTATTGATACTCTGTTCTCTGCTCACCTGCTTTTCCTTCCTAGATAAGAAGTAGCAGATAGAACTCAATATGGAAAGAAACAGTGGCATGGACTCTGTGGGTTAATGGATGTTCTAATTAGTAGTTTCATAGAGGATGCCAGGAGCACAGTAAAAACCACTGAAGCAATCTGATGTGTTGCTTGACATCACGCTCGCTATCTGGCATTAAGAAGTATTTTAATCTGCAGAAACTAGAGAGAAAAGCGATGCCAATCATTCGTGACGTTTCTGAGAATAGAGGAAGAAATTGGATAGGAGTGTGGATAACGAATCAGGATTGGTGTGCTTTAGCATTCATGGCCATGGGATGGCAGCAGAAGCTGAAGAATTAGGGGGTTTTCTCCTTTAAACGACGGATAACAGGATGTGGCCTGAAGTTCCTAACTGGCTCCTCAGATTCTAGAAAATATGCATTATGTATATTTTCACCTAAAAAGATGTGGCATGTTCATCAGAACACAATTTTCTGTAGAGACCGATTACATGCTTTTAATTTTTTTATAAAAATTGCTTTTGGACATTTTTTTTTTCAGTAAAGCAGCAGTTTTCATGTAATTTGCTAATATTTCTATCTTTTCTTCCCCAGTTAGTTATTTCCACCCAGAACTATAAGTAAGGCTTTTGATAAAACCAAGGCAGTTGCATTTATTTTTTTTCCCTAATTCCTCTTCATAATACTTCTGTTCACAAGAAAAATCTGCATTGTAAAACCCCCTTTGAGGGTAATAAAAAAGTTAAAATCTAGAACAACTTCAGTTTTTGAAAGAAAGACCCAGAAAATTGTTTGTTCTAATACAGAGTCTTGAACTGAAAAGGCAGAATTTTTGGACTCGGAGTGGTATAAATTAATAAGCTCTACCTTTTCAAAAAGGAAAATACAATTTGCTCATTATATGTAAACTAGATGCTCTTTTTTCAACTCCTGGGAAGCTATTTATATGTATGTCCTTCATATGACAGTCTGAGAACTTGGGATTTGTGCAAGATAGTAAATAAAACCTCAAAATTCCCCAAGTTAACAACTGTCTTTCCATGAAGTTGGGATATTATTTTTTCTTCTAAACCATATAAAGGCAGGCTTTTCACATGGGATTCTCTCCTGCAATAGGCACGGTCCCATTGCTGCACTGTGTGTTCCAGATCCTACACTGCAAGTTTAGCTTTAGTCAAACAAGACAGTCCAGAAAAACTTCTATCAAAGTCTCTATTTGATCCAGGCAAATGCTTCTATTAGGATGCCCTGCTGGAGCATGATGTTTTGTGGAACCGAAAGGCAGCCAGGCAGGGTTTGGACAGGCAGATCTCTGGAATGGCTTAGATGAACAGGGGTGTAGGCTGGATGACATCCAAATTCTATTTCCTGTGACTCTTTGAGGGTTCTTGAGGGTTGTCCTACCCTCTGGGAGGGTAGCAGCTGCTCCTGCAAGAAGCCAATACGCTCTCCAACAACAACAAAGAGTTTGGAGGGATGTTATTAGGTTATGGACAGCACTGAATTCTGTGTAAGCCAGAGGTCTTCTCTCATGGCCCTTGCTGGATTGCTCTAATATGGCAGGAAGTAGCGAGGAAGACCATAATCACCAGCCAGAGGATGGCATGATTCAGCAGTGTACAGAACTTTGGGTAGCCAGAAGGGAACTCTGTAGTTCTTTTTGTACATCCAGATTCCTGCACTGAATGCATATTAATGAGTCACGGCAATTACATATGAATATGCTGGAGCACTGTGGATTCCCTTCCTCCAGCCTGTGATTTAACTGCTCTGTCATGACCACCTGAGGTATTCAAACTAGGGCTGTCTCACCAGGCAGCCAGCAGTGGTTGGTTACAGCAGCACTCTTCACATAAATAAGGCTTTTGGCAGATAAGCTTCACCCGCTTCTGGTGCAGCAATTGAAGGCAGCACTGCTCTGCCAGCCTGCCCTGGCGGTCTACTCCTGTAACAGGGGTTACAGGGAGGAACACAGTGCCATGCCTCTGCTGGCACTAGATTTGAGGAGGCTTAAGAGTGAGATTTCTAGGTTGTAGACCCAAAAAGCAAAGAAATAATCCTGCTAATGCCAGCAGCAAGGTTTTAGATGGCATTTTACTCTGCATTTTGAGGCCTGATAGAGTAAATTACCTGGAGCGTGAGCACCTGTTGGCTCTAAGGCTCCAAAATAGCGATCCTGTGCAATGAGGGGCACTTGCAGGTTTAGGAGAGCTGATAAACTCTCAGTGTTCATCAGAAGAGAACAGTCCTGTCAAGGGACCAAGGTCTTGTTAGAGACAACTGAAAATGCCGTGTGCATTTATACCACGTAAAACCAAGGAGCTGATGAACTAACCCCCTCTGCCTGCAAAAGACCATCAGCCAACAAGAGTTTTCTTCAGTTGGAAAGTGAATATGAGTTCTTTCCTTCAGGTATTACTGTGTCTGGTTTCCCACCGCAAGTGAATGCTGATACATACCTGAAAATGCTGTTACTTTTCTTGTCAAAATACCTTTACTGGATTCAGCATCCTATGGCATCTCCATCTTGTTTATATTTTACATGGTTTATTTATTCCTAATTTCAGCTTATTTTCAAAACTCAAAGCTCTTATTCTTTTTGCTGCTCACCTTTGGATTCTTCTATCTCCATCTTTTTTGTGTGTCTTTGGTGCTTACTCAGAATTAGACTCTTTTCCTTATAATTCTAGTACTAATATTTGTGCTGATACATACTTCTGTGTCTGATACCAGAAAAATATCAGACAGGGCCACTAATGTCCAATATATTTTGAAAAATAAATCTTTCCTCAAAGCTATATCCTTTCCCATTCCCTGTTGTGTCTTTTTAAATCTGCATCTGAAGCCGGTATTTACTGGTTGTTTGGAAGACTAATTCAGATTAAAGATTCAGGAGCTGAAGACCTTCTCTCCTTACTCATTGGTCAAATACCAAGCAAGAGCACAGAATAAATAATATAAGGCATGATTCAAAAAGATAACACCATAAAGTATTTGCATTGCTGTAAAACCCAGTCATGTAGCCTATGGCAATTTTACAACTTCCACAACTTTGTGGCTATGTAGAGCTAGAAGTGACAGGAAATTAAGAGTTCAGAAACCAGTCGTGTAGTCACTGGCAAGTAAATACATCGAATCAGTCTTCACATTCTTTATTTTCTATCACCCCAATAAAATGATACAGGCCTCTGTATTTTGAGCTGTGGAGGACTCCCTCTTAGCTGTTAGGGGAGCATTCACATCCAGCCCATAGGTGCTGTGTTCCAGTTATCACCTGTATTTTTGTGTGTCTAAGCCTCCTCTAGAACAATTCAGGCATCTTTAGAGATTCTGTCAGGTAAACAGTTTGATAGAAAAAGCAGGTGAGTAGAAGAGGCAGGGGCTATTGGGATAGACAGAGCAGGAGTGCTCAGGAGGGGGATTACCAGGAAAGAAGCGCCAATATAGTATCTGCCCACATGCACTGCTGGTGAACTGCAGCAGCACTCTCCACGTTAAATTTAGAATTTCTTGTGGAAATAAATGTAAGAGATGAACTCTTCTGATTAGCTCCAGGATAACTAATTCTGATCTCAGACTTTGCTGGTTTTCCTGGCACATATTTCCCGGTTGCAAAAAAGCCTTTTTTATCCAACCTTATCATAAGAGTAATAGAAAATGTGCTCTGGGTTATTTTTAGATATGCATGAACCTTATAGAGTCTAGGGTTACACGCTACAATACCTTTTGCCTACAACTATCAAAGCATGAAAAAGTAGAATGAGGCAAATGGAAACATTATGACCACAGATAGAGACTAGCTAGATCCTTCAAAAGACCAAGAACCCTCTGGAATTTCTGGGATATTCTGCCATGTGTTATACATTTAATTTCAATTATGTGTACCAAATGTAATAAGCTACTACAAGCTGCAGGTAGCTTTTGTATGGGGGGAAGCATCTACAAGAAAACCCAAACTGCCGGGCAATCGCTTGCTTTCCTGTGGTGCTATTAGTGTTTTGAGGTTTCCACCGCAGACGTAGAAATTGGACACTGCTTGAGAGTGCCTATTGTCAGGACACACTTTCCTGTTTAAGGCTACATTCTTTAAGCTTAGCATGGGTTAGGGAGGAATGAATTATGTGAGGAATGTGGTGGTAGTCTGGTGGTTACATGTTCATGTAATTCTGCTCCGCTATACATATTGTGAGAAAACTACACAAAAGAAGTCGGGAAATGAGCTCATATGCTCTTCTAGCCACATTAATAACCACAGAGGTGGAAGGAAGCACAGAAACAGTAAAAAATACCCGGGACATAAGGATAGCTGGGCTGCCTTTTATCAGCCATTTCCCCGTTGACTAAGACATGGTATTCTTTTGTCTGATTCAGACTTGTCTGGTCTTTAAGATGGATGCTTTTAAAACATTGTCAAAGGACATGATTAGAGACAAAAACAATCGGAGGACCATTTTATAAAATAAAATGAAAAATCATATTCCACAGAGGATTAACCAAGTCACGTGGAGTTAAAGGAATGGTGTCTCGTGAGTCTGCTAAGGAAGAGGGTAGTTTGTGAAGAATTGCACCGAAGGTATGTGCTCAAAGTTTGAGTATGTCTTCCGCAGGGGATGCCCCGAGGTGGGAAGGGCGGGTGGGGGTACAGATGCCCCCATTTTGCTGACCAGAGCACCCGAATACCAGCTTACAAAGCTTCTGGGCTACAGAAGTACCGCCCCGCCAGACTCGCCTCAATAGCCCGCCGGGCTCATGCCCGCAGTGTGAAAACACTACGGGATTCCAGGGCACGTTAAGTGACTGAAGAACAAGGAAGACGCGATACAGATTTACTGAAGTCGGATCGCGCAAGGCGTAGTTGATACACCCCTCTGTCACTAGAGGCATGGCGGTACGGGCCATTTCTCCTGGATGGCGCGGGGAGATTTAGGAAGTTTGACCGCAGGAGCGCCCTCCCTGCCGCCGGAATCGCCTCAGCGCCAGGCGGGCCGGGCCGGGCTGCAGCTCTCGGCGGGCTCAACGACGCCCGCGCCCCACAGAAGGAGCGTGCAGCCTGGCGACTTGGGGGAGCCCCGGGCAGCGACGGATAAACCCCTGCTCCATCGTCTGCTTTCTCCCATTCCCACCGGCACAGGCCCGCGACCGGCTGGGGGAAGGGGAAAGGGGGAAGGGCATCGGAGCACCAGCCCAACTCGCGACCGCGCCGGCTCCGCAGGTGGCGCTCGAGCACCGCTCCGCCTCGCCCAGACCCAGCCGTGGTGCGGCTGCGTACAGACGCCGGGGCTAGCGCATGCGCAGCGCGGGGAGGCGGGCGCGGAGGGCCGCCGCCGGTCTCCCTGGTGCTGCCGCCGTCGCGGCCGCAGTTCCCGGATGTAGCGGCGGGCGCGCGGGGCGGTGGTGG
>VZTU01001706.1:8869-29020 GCA_013400835.1 Zapornia atra
AGACAAGTGGGAATTGTTTTTACCTTTATTTATCAGGCTGAGAGGAGTTAGTTTATGTCCATCATATATTTCTGTTATTTAGGTTTTCTGCACTGTTTTGGAGTCTAGTTTTAACTGACTCGTTTCAAACTACTTCACAGCAACGGTAAGAAACATGTATTTTTTTCTGTCCAAATCAACACTAGAGAACAGTCTGATTTTCTGCAAGTATATTTTATGTGGGACAATACAAAACATGTACTTAGAAAACAGTTGTTGCCAAAACTGTGACAGACTGATGGTGCTGCTCTAATCATTCCTGCAAACCAGAGCAATTTCTTTGTGATACTTGTGCCAATTAAAGAGATCACAACTCATGGAGAGCATTGACTATCTACTTCTGCTTGTGTAGAAGAAAGCTTCTGTCATCTCTTAACTACTTCAGCATTTATAAAGGTCAGAAAATCTGTGATCACACTCCAGTGAAACAGAACCCTTCTGTTTGAGCACATCTCTAGACTCCCACAACAGTTGCTGAAAATGCAAGATGGAAAGAAGCAGCCTGAGCCAGGCCCATCACAGGTTATTTCATAGCTAGATGGAAGCAACCAGTAGTACCAAGTTCAGCAAAGTGTTAGAACCACTAATAATGAGAGCAGGCAACAAAATGTAGCATTTGCTCAATGAGTGCTAACATTTATTCATTTAAAAGTGATTGCATGGACCTTTCTGCTGTTAAGTCTCTCCTGTTGGTATTTAAATACAGCCAGTAAGGGACAAATGCCTCATTTCCTCAGGACAATTCTACATTGCTACTCTCAGTGCAAATAAAAAATACTTGTATAAGTAAATCCCCAACTTCAAACCACCCCATACTGTTAAAAATGACAAAAGGTCCTAAAAGAAGGACTCAAGGTAGATACGTTAGTGAAGCAGTTAATTTATTATACGTTCTTGCAAGAGCGGGTGACCCAAAAAGTAGGCACACTTTTGGTCAGAGCCTGCAGCCTTTTTATACCATGTTTCGGTCCGAAATTGTTAGGTTACATAATTCATGTATACATATTCAACACCTGTCCCGCTTCGTATTAAGATGAGTTCTGGGAAACGGTTTCCATAAACTCCTCCAAATCACATACAAGCTCAACCAAGGCGCCTTTTTTACAATAGTACATAATAGAATACACATTGCAAGTCTGGCAGATTCCCGCTACCCACAGGTGAAGATAATGAAGATGTAAGAGTCCTTTTGTCTGGGACCACTGCTTACTGGCAAGTACTTAACTTTTCCCGGCAACTGACATGGGCCTAAGGGCTGAAGGAAGTCAAAGCTTCATACAGGTTTTAGATCGTGCTAATTTGGTCTTAGATAGTATCAAAACCCCCGCATTGTCTTATTTGTTTGCCTTAATGTGGCAATTTGTGCCCCAGTATGAATCAGCACTGTGGAAGCCTGTTGGTTGGAACTTTTATTTCCTTCAGTTACTTTTTAACCCTTATTTGAGAGAGTGGTTTTGTCATAATGGCAAAACTATATTAATAATACTCCCTTCTAGTTCTCCACTTCACAAGTCAGTATAAAAATTACAGCAACCCCTTTTAGTTTGCAAAAGCAACATTTTTAGTATTTTTCACAATACCAGTTGCTAGTTCCTAACAAATAGAAAAAATAAACTCCCTTCAGTATGTATAGAGCAGTTCACAAGATATACATTTGCATTGCTACACACAGACACTGCAAGAAATTCAACTACTGTAGCAGTTGCTTTGCAGCTTTCTTGCCTTATCTCAACTCAGCATTTAAATTAATTTTACCTAAAAATTCCCCCCATATCTTTGATCTCTTCAGGGATTAAAGTAAGTCTGAAGGATCTTGTAAGAAAAAAGCTCGTGGAGTTATGAAAAGAGTAAACATCAGTATTTGCCTAACACCGCAACAGACCAATTTTTTTGAAAGGCAAAAGGTACCCCAGTCATTAAGCAAAGCTTCCTATAAGCAGGAGACCTTTCTTTGCCCCTTAGCAGCATACAAAATAAAATCAGAGTAAGTGTGGATATGCTTCTCAATTAGGTATTATGTCTCAGTGAGTATCTGCCTTCCAGAATGCTGCTGTGCATCAACATCACCAGGTAAGACTGGGAGTAACACTCACAGGCTGGGGCAGTACCTTTCCACCCACAGATGCATAAAGACATCAGAGCAACTGTATTTTTCCCCTTTGTGGCTGAAGGTATTTAATTTCCTAACTGGTAGCTAACTTGCCACACGCTTGCCACAGACATAGGGCCACTCTGTGCAGGGAAGTAATGCTCTTCCTGGGTTGTGCTTGTGTTTCGAGTAAAAGGATGATGACAATGTCATGCCACACCACCACCAGTCCCAGCCATGCTGTGCTTGTTCAGTGCTGTGATATTATGACGACTAGTTCCTGACGTTCTTGGAGGGAAAGGGGACAATGACTTCCAACCTGACAGTATTTCATTTAGTTTCTCTGCTTTTATTAACAAGCATATAATATTAATTGGCAAAACACTGGATACAAGCTTCACAATCATAAAATCAAAACATTAAGCAATAATCCCAAAAGGCTTATTCAGACAAAACTAGCCACCAATAATACAAAAATTACACAGCAACACAAAGCATAAAAAATTGTAAACTTTCAAATGAAGCTAAGCCAAAGTTATGGTTTTACACTGTGACAGTTCCAGAATCTTCATTATGCCACATATGAGGATAAAGGCTTAGAGGTTGCACTGGCTTATTGTCCCTTAACTGTAAAATAAGCTTGTTGCAGAAGGAAAGAATGAATTCTTCTTTTGTCCAGATAAGTTGCTTGAATTCAAGATTCCATTAAAGCAATGCTTTGAGTTTCCAATTATAAAAAACCAAACCAAAACAAAACAAAAAAACCCAAAAATGAAATAAACCACAACACAACAAAAACAAACAAAAAAGCCAACCCCAAAACCTGGAACATCAGTATTCAAAAATCAGGGTCCTTCCTTCAGCCACACCTAACTGTTCACATGAACAATCCAACTGGTTTCTGTGGAACCACCCAGGTTATCAGCAGCTACCAATGTAAGCATTTGTACTGATGGCAAGTTTTGATGAAAGCAGACTGAAGCATTGTTCTGTGAAGCATTGTTCTCTCTGCAACTTTTCACTTCAAGAGCGTATCTCAAGCCCTTGGTTACAGGTAACTATACCTTACCTAGAGATTTTAGTGAGCAGAACAATTTTTGCCCTGTAACCTTCTTTAGGCAGACTAACTGAAGTGTAGGTTGCATTAAAATTTCCAGTGAAACATCCAAACTGAAGTGATTACCTGAGGAAATACAGAAACTTGATTTTTCTGTACAGTCAAGCCTTCTGTCCAATATGCATTTAAGTACTTACTAAGATTCATCTCACTGATGTACAGACTAGTTGGCTTTTTCCTATTACATTTAGCTCAATGATAAGATGCATAATGCTGTAAAATAGGCTAGCTGTATGGTTATACTTATTACCCAGTAGAAAAAAACCCTCAATCTCCTAGGACTAACTACATTGTTATAAAGAAAAGAGCCAGATAAGCTTTCAAAGACTCACAGCCCATAGGAAAAGAAATAGCACCATCATAGTTGTAGTCTGATATTTTTTATGGTCCAATATCCCCAGAGGTGATAGTGTCATGTACACTATTGCACAACCAATAAAAAATATTTCCAGGTTTGATGGTACACAAATATACCAGACATAACAGTGGCACAAAACATCTTCAGATAGGCTCCAAGTCTTGCCGATTGCCTCCACAATTCACATTAAGGTTCCTTGCAAGACCATTCATTTCAAAATATTGCTGACAGATAGTTCTTGTACTTGCACAAATTTAAACTTCACACTTTACTCTCAAAATAAAAAGGAAAAAAAAATTAAAAAAACCCTACCCCAAATAAAACCCTACTTAACAACTGAAAAAGTCATCTACATTCCTTTTAAATTTAATGGTAAGTAGATGCTACATTTACAATTTAAACATATGCCTAATAAATGCGTGTTTGAAACCTATTGCACAAAAGCATAAGTAATGCTCTTTATCCATACAAAACAAAAACATGCTAACAAAAGCTACTCAAACTCAGTGGAAAAGGAAGAAGCTTGTAAAAACATCTTACAATTTCATTTTATATGCCCGTAAATAAAGACTGGGCCACTGAAACAAAAAATACTTGGAAGGTAAAATAAGACAGAAAGCTTAAAATAGAATAAATAATTTTATAAAGTTAAAATTTAAACCCCCAAATCTTATTTAAATTTAATATTATATATTCTATCTGCATTTTCTATTTTTAATGAAACTATATTTAATGAGACTCCAAGCCTGGGCAATTCATCAGTCTCACTGCTGCCAAGGATAATGCAACAAGATACTTCTTTACTGCAATTGTTTACCAGCGTAAGCAATTGTGAAAACCACTTCACAGTAATGCCATCTTCAGGAAAGACAAAATAAACTGACATCATCTCACAAGGGCTAAGAGGTATCTATGCCAAGTCCAACTTCGAGTCCAACTTTGAACAGCACCAGGGTTATTTTACCCACTATAGTCCTGATATAAATTAGAATCACGGAACCACAGAATGTTAGGGGTTGGAAGGGACCTCTGGAGATTATCTAGTCTAACCTTCCTGTCAGAGCAGGATCACCTACAGCAGGTCAAAATTAGGTTGGGCAAATCATTTGCAACAGGAACTGCTGTGTCTGTCCCTTTCCTATGGTATTATGTGGCCCTCCCAGGACCAGCAGCTCAGCCAGATGTCAATGCATCAGGGCTCGATAATACTTGTGCTGGGTTCCCAACCATACCTTAGTTGCTTTGAGGTGACTGCCCCCATCAGTTCCTTTTCAAAGTCTTTGCTGCTGCTTTGCTGCCATCATGTACAAGGAATGAGTTTAGCTGGGAAAGTCAGAACTAAACAGCTTTTCATTCCACTGACCAACAGTGGGACTGGAGTGCCTGACTGGTTCTGCCTTATCATGTAGTTTTCTCTCTTAGCACCAATACCTCAAGTAGAAGGAGACCTAAACAAGTTGCAGAGGCTAACATCATCTCCCTCCGTCTGAAGAGCACAGAACAGCAGCCAGCTAGGTTTCAAAGAAAAAAAAATCCAGTTTTACAAGGGCATGTACTGATAGGACAAGGGGTAACGGCCTTCAGCTGAAGCAGGGTAGCTTTAGGTTGGTTATTAGGAAGAAATCCTTCACTGTGAGGTTGGTGAGGCACTGGAACAGATTTCCCAGAGAATTAACTGTCCCTTAAGCTTCACAGAAGCGAAACAAGGGTCTGACCCAAAGTAGACCTCTCTCTGACCTCAATTCAATTGCACTGTAGTCTTTTAGTAAGGCTAAAGGAAACAAACACATGGTCCAGACTCATTCACATCCCTCCCAAGGGAAAGAGTTTCTGTAGCTAAGATGTTGTGGCATGATTTAGAGAAAATAACTGAGTGGTTTTATATTTGGTTTTTAAAATTTTTACTGGTGAGGTTTTATCAGATCAAACACGTGTAAACAGAGTTACACACAAGTATGAGCAAAACCCCTAGCTTCAGGGTTATTTAGGTATTAATACTGGTTTGGATTTATATTTCCATATGGTACAGACATTTTTCAGTATATTGGTAGCACCATTAACAAATTCAAGTGATTGTATAGATGGTTATAAATTTTTATCTTCTGTACTATAGATTGTTACAGCAAGAAATAGATTTGAAAGGCTTCTCAATTTGTGTGTTCATTAACTAATTTCTCAGTTGCACAAGTACACAGAGAAGTACTAAAACCCTATTGTATTTTAATAGCACTGCATCAATATCTAGTAAAAAAGTTGCTGCAGACACATTCTGAGACAGACAGATCTCATATATATATATTTGTATTTATGTGTGTGTATATATATATCCCGATTGAGGTGGTTAATCAGAATGATGCCTGGCAGCTTTAATTTGATGTCTGTATCAGGTGCAGGCAGTGACTGTACACTCAGTGTACAGTTACAGTGGACAGTTACAGCCCTGCTGATACTCTCAGTACTTCACTATCTTGACCCAGTCCTTCATTTACACTAGGTCAGTAACAACCACACACAGAGCTCCATAAAGGCCCAGTATTTCAGTTTGTGTACACATCCATACCACCTGCCTTCACGGCTTCATGAAAAGTTTCTTAAATTGGTTGACTCATCATCTCACTTGCTGTCTTCTGCTAGTTCTAGTAATGGTAGAGACAGAAAAAAAGTGCTAGAATTCCAAAATCAGAGCCAAGTTTGATTCCATTGCTCATATACATGAACACACCAACACTTCTACACACTCTACCACCACACCCAGATGTGGAGTTCTGCCTAACTCAAAGAGTGGTGGTGAATGGAGTTAAATTCAGTTGGTGGCCACTCACCATTGGTGTTCCTCAGGGCTCTGTGCTGTGGCCAGTTCTCTTTAACCTCTAAATTAATGACGTGGATGAGGGGATCAAGTGCACCTTCAGTTAGTCCACAGACAACACTAAGTTAGGTGGGAGTGTTAATTTGCTTGACAGAGTGATCTGGACAGGCTGGATTGATGGGCCAAGGCCAATGGCATAGTATCCACATTTGGGCCACAATAACCCCAGGCAGTGCTACAGGCCTGGGGAGGAGAGGCTGGAAAGCTGCCTGGCAGAGAAGGACCTTGGAGCGGTGATTGACAGCCAGCTGAACATCAGCCAGCAGTGTGCCCAGGTGGCCAAGAAGGCCAACAGCATCCTGGCCTGTATTAAGAACAGTGGGGTGAGTAGGACTAGGGAAGTAATTGTCCCCCTGTACTCAGCACTGGTGAGGCTCCACTTTTGGGCCCCTCACCACAGGAAAAGACACGAAAGTGATAAATCATGTCCAGAGAAGGGCAATGAGGCTGGTGAGGGGCCTGGAGGATAAATGTTATGAGGAGCATCTGAGGGAACTGGGGTTGTTTAGTCTGACCTTTTCTCCCTCTGGACAAGCAATAGGACAAGAGCAAACGGCCTCAACTCCCACCAGGGGCGGTTTAGATTGGATATCAGGAAAAACTTCTTCACAGAGAGGGTTCTTGGGCATTGGAATGGGCAGCCCAGAGAAGTGGTGGAGTCTCCATCCCTGGAGGTATATAAAAGACATTTAGCTGGGGTGCTTAGGCACATAGTTTAGTGGTGGTTGGCAGGTCAGTGTGATGGTTGGACTTGATGACCTAAAGGCTCCCTTCCAACCAAGATAGTTCTATGCTTCTATGATTCTACCCAAACACTAAATGCAGCTATCCTACACCCTCATCTGGAAGGACAGCAGCAGATTGTGGCCTTTGTGTGGCTTTCCTTTCCATCTTCACAGTTCAGTAGACTCCGTTTCATTCTCCACTGACATACTTTTTGATTTCCTTCCCATTCACATCTGTAGCTGTAATTAAAAATGGGGAGCCCTGTTTTCAAAGGCAAACACAAGTTGAAGGATCCCTTCTGCAGCAGCAAAGCTGAGAAAGAAGGACTGGACACTCCAAAGCAGGAAATTATGGGACATATGCTGAGGAATGTGGTGTTTTGAAAACTCAAGGAGAGGAAGCGGATTTAAAATGCCTGGATAAAACTCCTGCTGTATCAGCATCATGTCAGCAAGTAAAAGCTTTCAAGCACAAGAGGGTAAGGAGCACAGCTAGAGGAAAACAGGGCTGTTACAGGTAAATTTCTTTTACTAGTACTAAGATGATTTCCCACAAAATAACAGAGTTTAATAATAGGAATAGCAACCAACGTTTTCAGCTGACTGGAAAACTCTTCCAAAAACTAGGTTAACTATTTCCAGCTGCCAATCATACAATAGAGCCTGTTTTCAGTGACTTGACACCTGTGCCAGACAAATACTATCACCATCATACTACATATGCTATACTGTATACAGCTTGCAGAAATCACTTTCAACTACTGTTTTCAAAAAGCCTTACAAACAGTGCAGTGAACCCTGGTAAGTGCTACTGAGGGTGCATTCTATATCATATATAGTTATATGTGTGTACAGATGTAGGCACACATATACACATGCATGTGTATTACCTTGCATCCATCAGGACTGATGCAAGTCAAATTTACAATTAAGGCCAGAAGGTGCTAAAATAATCTTGTGACACGCCTCCCACCCCCCTCCTTCCCCCATGACAGCTAGGAATTGTGCTACAGAAAATGCCATGATTTCATAAGAAAACAGGTAAAAAAATATAAAGCTATTCATAATGATTTAATGGATTTTAATCAATGAAGCAAAAACTGTGCAATATCATCCAAAGTTGCCCAAGAGACAGTGTTTCAACAGCTAATGAGAGCAAATTCTCTTTAAATCAAAAACTGATTTCTGCAAGCCACATCTACAGAAGAAATGTTTATTTTTTTTTCCAAGTTCACAAATCTAGCATTTTTGAGTATTTGTCATTAGGTGGTGCAATTTATGCCACAGCAATATATCAGGGCACATTAAAATCAACTGAAATTATTTCTATTAAGCTTAGTGAATCAACATGCATGGGGGAGTATCAAAAATTTACTAAAACACAAAGTGAAGGAAGGAGAGCAATAACTGGGCAAAAATGACATACTGGTTTCCCAGATTTTCAGAAGTTTTCAATGCAGCATAATAAATTATCATCAGTCACTAAAACATTAGGTATGTTCAATGCTCTACAGAACTTGAATAAAGCCAATGCAATCAGGCATAGTATATAAGACAATAACACTTTGCAAAAATATAGTATTTAAAGATTCAGAATGTGAAAAGTAACTAAATGCAACTTGGTGTCAAAAAGCAACATGTTTAAATCACTCCACAACATTCTAACTTACTTCTGTGTAACTGTAAGAGATAAAACAGGCTGAGCTACATGGAACTGAAGTGTTTTCAGTATGTATCTGTAAACTTAGTGCTGGTAGTGTCTTGTTGAGTTGCGACTTCTTTCTTTCTTCCGTAAAAAAAAAAAAAAAAAAGTATAAATATTTTTTGTCCAGAAATCTAGGAAACACATCCCTAGAAGGAATATTCAGAAGGACAGTCCGCTACGAAAGCACTAGAGTCTTCCAAAATTGTTCAGCTGGTTTGTGTTATGTGATTAGTGATGCACTAAGAAGGTGCCTGATGATAGTCTCTGCAAAAAACTCTGTCCAGAAGGACAATAAAGTTCTCTTACAGCAAGTCCATTTTGGGTCTGTAATGTAGCAGTAGAGGTGCTTTCTGAAAGACAGAAATATCAAGTGAGTAAAGGAACAAATCCTCAAATAATCTGTTCAGTAGGCAAAATCTGTTTCATAAACTAAAGTGTATGTAACCAAGACAAAGATACAATTTCATCTGTGGAGCTCAAACAAGAAATGAAGAATCCTTTTCCTCTGTCTCAAGAGCTGATCACCTTAGAATCACTTCTTTCTGGCCTGTTTAGCATGGAAAAGCCATTCTCAATATGGAAGAAATACAGATGTTTAGAAAACAGCATAAAAGCATGTGGTGCTTCATATTTAACACCTCTCACATGATTGTTCCTATGTGAATATATCCTTTTTTTTTTATGAACAAGTAAACTTCTAACAGTCTCAACATCCTGCACAATGGAGTTACGTGTATCACATAAATGACTGCTGCTTCTTGTTTGTTCTGGACCTCCCACCTTCCTGTTTCATTTTACATCTCCCACCTCTCTCACTAGAGAAGGCAAGTTAGTGTTCCCTTTTCCACATGACTCACAATCGCATAGATTTCCATGACAAAAGTGAAAAGTAGACTTGTACAGATGCACATCAATGTTCTTGTTTGGTTGTTTGGGGTTTTTTCCACATAAAAATCCCACCATTTGCTTTGTGTCCTTCTATATTTACCTGCATTGAACTTAAGGTGCTCATTAATCACCTGTCACTCAGAACTGTAAAGGCTTGCTTCAATCCTTCATCATCAGTCCGCCTACACTATCCTAAAGAATCGCAGCGTTGTCAGTCTGCTGCTGCTGTAACACTTAAATCCCTTTCCAGGTCATTCAGGAACATCACACAAGACAGATTCCAGCAGGACTCCACTCATGACCACTCTGCACTTCCCAGACTGACCAGTGACTTCTATCCTGTGTCTCTTAGGCCATTCAATTATTGTTCTACACAAAGGCAGAAAAACGCTTCCCTACTCCCCCCTGCACCTCTTCTAGGTACATACACACATAGCCACAGTGCACATAGCCTCAGTGCACATGGTAAGCTCAGGCTGTGTTCCTTGTGCATTATGACCTAAATTATAGTTCAAATAACCCCCACATACAATGACTTTACAGCTACTTCATGATTTAATTAGAAACATTGTGTCATACCTTAAATCTCCATCTAGTAACAACTACAAACTTGAGTGTGTGGTCCTTGCCAAGAATCTCTTCATTGCATAATATGTCCAGCTGGCAAAACAAAGATGACAGTTAATTCACTGGGATACAGTACTTGAAACAACATATTTCAGATAATGCTACAAATGTTTAACAAGATTTTTCTTCTCCAAAGATACCAGAACCATTCATCTTGAAGTTTCTCTGCAGACAAAAACAGTACCAGGAAAGTAAAGGAGAATGTCTTTTCTCAATGTCACGTGCCAATGCCTGTGCCTACCCAGGAAATACTGTGTGAGCTATACTCAACTGATTTAGCTTCTCAAGCAGTACTAATGACCTTTCTTGAAAGTTTTACATGTTTTTTAAAAGAACCCAATAAAATTATCAAGGAGACAGAACTGACAAATCTCAGGCAGCTCTTATTTAACGTACTACGAAAACTTCTTACCAAACTCCAGCCAGGTGGCTTTCTGCTACAAGGATATATTTAAAAAAACCAAACCTGTCTACCACATCCCTCATATTCATGTAATTTTTGCAGATACTGAATAGTTATTTTTACTTTTCTATCTCAGTATAGGAAGATCTTGATGTTAGGAACAGTGAGGATATAAACATAAAAACATTAAGATCATTTCACTATTAATCAGCTAAATTACAATAGATGAACATGAACTAAAAGAGGGAAAATGCCTAAAAACAGTAAGTTCCACCCAGGGAGCTTATATATTAACACTCTACCACCTTGCCATAGTCCATTTTAACACGTGGAAGCACATAGCCAAGCCTTTTAGCTCAACTGCAAACGAAGCAGCACATCCTGTATAGACCCAAGAAAGGACAAGAAAATGGCTATGTAACATATAATTTAAGAGACAGCATATACTTCTGCTTTCTGAAAATAAAATCCCACTGAAAGACAATCCTCTGCAAAGGATCAAGCACATAATTTTGTAGGGTTTCTGTATCTGCAAAATAATTTTTAAGTATTATTGCCTTACCTCATTAAAAGAAGAAAGGTTAAGTTTTTTGGCAATGAACTTCTTTAGATGCAAGACTGTTGCTTGTGCTGAGCAGCGAATCCATTTTCGTTTCAATCCACGCAATTTGCTGCTATTGCATTCCAAGCAGATGCTTACCTTCAGGATAAAGTAAACAGTCAGGGTTGGCTGGCACCATTTTCTGCAGGCCTCGTTATGATTTCCATATGCAGCTTTTATTAACACAACAAAATGTAGTTCTTGTAGCCCCATTAAAGAAAACATTTTCTAGTATCTTGTTAGTTTAGTGACAAGCACTACTGCGACCAAAACGGAATCGTTGCTGGAACAAGGCTGCTCCAGCCCAAATTCAGAGGCTGCCAATAGCTCAAGAGGACACGATGTCAAAAGCTAAAGTAAGAAAAACAGTAAGAATACCATTGCCAATTTGTAATGATTGCTTCTAATGCAACTTTTTCATTGAATTATATACTGCTAGGATTTGAAAGGACCTCAGAGATAATCTAGTTCCAACCCCCTGCCATGGGCAGGGACATCCCTCACTAGGGTGTCTACCCATTGTTGCTTCTAATACAACTGCTAAATCCCGTTTAAAGCAGAATTTTAACACAAGTTTAAAAGAATTTAAAGTTTAAAAAGAATAGATACCAATTACTTCAGGTTTTTTAAAATTCTAAAGATTATCCCCCCAAAACATCTCTCTCATTTCCAGGCGTCTTAATTTTCCTAGTCAGCTATTAATTACTTAGTCTAAACTCTCTGTGATGACTTTCTTTATGCACCAAGAGGATCTAGTAGTAGGTAAAATCCCTTTGAAAGTACCCTTACATTACAACTGAAAATAAATTAGTCCAAATTTCATTTAGTCTGGCCACACACAACGTGAAAACATAAAATGGATGGCCTGTTTATCCCAAAAGATTTCACTTTCAAACACACTTTCTGTTAAAAACTTAATAAACTTTCTCACCTTCATACTGTCTTTATGGTATAGGGCTAATACTGCCTTAACATTAGAAATTTCAAACAAAATAAATAGTTAAAGTGCAAATTCATAATTACTGACACACATTCAGCTCAATGTATCATGATGACACTAGGATACAGGCCTTCAGAAGGGAAGGCCAAATAATATGACTTTATGAATATGAACTTTGAGAATAAATAAGTGCTCTGGAAACTCATAAACAAATAGTCTGAACTATCAAATATTAATGTAAATATCTTTAATTCCATTCCTGCCAAAGTCCAAAGATGAATCATAGAGTACCCTGAGCTGGAAGGGACCCATAAGGATCATGTCTCCACACAGGGCCAGACAAGTCAGAGCATGGGACTGAGTGCATCGTCCAGACACTTCTTGAACTCAGTCAAGTTGGGTGTTGTAACCACTTCCCTGGGGAGCCTGTTCAGTGCCCAACCACCCTCTCAGTAAAGAGCCTTTTCCAAATATCCAACCTAAACCTCCTCTGTTGCAGCTTCATGCCATTCCCTAGGGTTTTATTACTCGTGACCAAAGAGAGGAGATCGGTGGCTGCCCATTTGCTCCCCCTTGTCACGAAGCCACAGACAGTGATGAGGTCTCTCCTCAGGCTCTTTTTCTTCTGGCTGAACAAACCAAGGTACTTCAGCCTCTCCTCATAAGACTTCCCCTCCAGACCCTTCACCATCTTCTTTGCCCTCCTCTGGACACTTCCCAATATTTCTGTGTCCCTCTTGTGCTTTGGAGCCCAAAACTGTACACAGTGTTTAAGGTAAGGCCCCAACAGCACAGTGTAGAGTGGGACAATCACCTCCCTGGACCAGCTGGCCATGTCACGCTTGATGGACTCCAGGATATGGTTGGCCCTTCTGGCTGCCTGGGCACACTGCTGGCTCATGTTTAACTCATGTTTACACAAAAGCATTAGGCAACACTGCATCTTGATTGTACCAGAGGACAGAAAAGTATCTTGAAACAGTTAATTTTCTTCTCTGTTAGCTTACCCCATCACCAAACCTAAAATACAAGATAAACTAAAACATGCCCTATGAGCTCACCTGTTCATCACTTCGGTGGTAGTCATTATCTTCCTCTTGTTTTTCTTCAGAAGTTTCTTTGTTTGAATTTTCATCTGCTTTAGTTTCACCTTAGGTAAGAAACCAGATAGATGGGATAACACTCAGCTGCAGTTTGTAATACTAATACAATTAAAACAGCACACCTGAGAACTGTGATACAGAATAAACTTTGCTTTTCCCAAATTGTGCTCATCTGCTTAGGAAACATTAGCTGCCAGCAGCCCCATGCATAAAAGAGGGGAATACATACAGAGCAGAAACTTCAGTTCATCCACTAGCAGACCAGAATCTGGATAATTCCACAGCATCCCCATGTACACACCACTGTGGAAACCTCCTTCAACAAGAATAATATACTACGACCAGCTTAAAAAACCAAAAAGATTCTATTCACAAATAAGGGATAAAACAACAATCCTATACTCAGTGTAACTGCATTGTGCAGTGTTATGAAACGTGTGATTGTAATAAACCAACCAGGAACATACCTCCAACAGGTCTGTTTATCAATTTACTAGCCATAACCCACCCAAGACAGAATAAATTAAAGGACTATTTACCATTTCGATGGGAATCTAGGTGCTGTTTTGTAGAACATGTCTCCCCTTTGATGTCCCCTGGAACTTCCATGCCCAGTTTGTGATAAAACTCCCTTTGCTTTTTCATTTCCGCTGTTTAAAATTGTAAATATTAATCCCTGTAATAAAGTTCTAATGCAATATTTATGAAGTGATTCCAAATCCCTTCCCTCTTAAGTGAAACAGGCTTGCCAATAAACTGTTGTATTGTTGGTATTGCTACTCTTCTATCTTTGGTATTGTACCAAGTAATGTCTGTATTTTTCAGAGCTGGAATACTACGAAGTCATCTGTACAGCTACTATTACAGCATTAATATTACAATGAGATAGTATTTAAAATACTACACCTTATTTTGAATCCCTCCCACAATGTTTCAGTCAAAGTATTCTTCTTTAATTTTATTTATAATACTGAATTTTGAAATGCTAAAAATAATCTTTAAATAATCTATTTAATCTTGCCAATGTTTAAGAATGTTTTTTGTTTGCAGCTTAAGTGGATTAAAACACTAAATATAAATGAAAGTTGCAACATACATTAAGACAAAAAATACCATAAACTACTTCTTTAATGCAACAAATTCAGTCTCAAAGAGGATTATGAAAACACAAATTGGAAGTCACCTACTAAGTGTGGGCTCACACAGTAACAGAAACTTCACTGAAACTAAAGGCTCTTCTGCATTACATTGTACCTCTGAGAATTCTAGGAAGCCAGCAGAACAGGTTCAAGTACATAGTTTAACAAGAACAACATTCAAAAACTGAACTGCTATTCTGCTTTACGTAATAGTATTTTTCAAAGAAATATTCCCTTCTTCCTCCCGCCCCCCAACTGCTGCTAGTACCAGTGTGAAGTTAAATTAAACGCTAGAAATTACACAAATGAAGGAATATTTTTCTTTCTTCTTTTATTTTTTTTAAAGTATAAAAGCAGTATATGCAAAACAACTTCTAAAAAAGTTCATACCACAACTTACCTTCTTGGAGGCCTGGCACAAGTTTGTAAACTATATCTTGCATTGTTCTGTCATGACTGGCAAGAAAAAAGCAAAACCAAAAGTTTATGTTACTACCTCAATTCAAAACTTGTATCTTAAAATAGTTCCAGTACTAGATTGTAAAATCTCTAAATTTACCCTATGAAGAATTTCCATTCTCAAATCAGTATTTGTATCAAAGAAGAAAGCACAGTAACAGAAATTATGAAAAAGTAGAGGCTCAGACAGAAACCTAATCGAAGTTTGCGGAAAAACAGTCTCGGCCATGTGGAGAATGACACCCCATGGAATATGGCCTCCTGCATCAAGGCAAGTATGTCACTAATGATCTCAAAACTCTTTGACAACTCTGAAGCACTCACTTTTATTACAAAAGAATCAAGAACATTGTTTCTTACCCCTACAGACTCATCTCTCGCATTTCTAGAGTATTCGTTATCTTTACTAGGTTTTACAAAAATGCTAGAAAACATCTCACAGAAAAAAGACCACAACAATAAAATGATACATTGCTCTTAAAACATTTTAACTGTAAGCAACATTATGTAGCTTGGAAGCCACTATAGGTAGCATGGCTTAAATAAAAGTAATAATCCCACTGGAACTGGAAGGCAGCAGGGCCAGTTAAGATTCTAAACTTTAATTCCAAGCTCACCTAAATGAAATGTAAAGTCAGTCACTAATGGAAAGAAACAAAATATTACCCTAAATTCCAACTGATATATATACACACATATGTAAAATCAGAAACATTTTAAATATCTGTCTCAGAGGCTGCAAGATCATTATCCCAATAGATTTTATAATAACAAACCCTGAATCTGACTTAAATAGGAGAATGGGTTTAAAAGCATAGTTTCAGCCTTCTCGTCACCTGATATGAGCACTTCACAGCAGTGTAGAAAGGCAGACAAGTACAGAAATAGTGATAAATCAAGAGATTTACAATCAACCATGGTGATCTTTTAAACAGCACTACAAGAAAAATCAAAATATCATTCATTTTAAAATTCATGTCAACCAGTAGCAATCCCATTTGCACAGACAGGCTTGGATTTTCAAGTGTCACACAGGAACATCTCTAAAAATATTTCATCATAAATGAGTAAGTCATCCATGACTATCGAGCAGTGCTGACAATTTAACAGCATTCAGAAACGTGAGATACAAAGATACATTTGGTTTATCTGTTTTCTAATTAGAGGGAGAAGAAGAAGTTCTGTCGTGGTTTCATCCCAGCCATCAGCTGAGCACCACACAGATGCTCTCATGGCAGTGGGGACAGGGAGGATGGAAAAGAGAAAGAACTCCAAATGCAAAACTCATGGGTTTCAATAAAGACAGTTTACTGGGACAGCAGAGAGAGAGAAATAAAACAACAGTACTTCATAGCAAATATACAAAACTGGTAATACATAATACAGTTTCTCACCGAACTGCACAACTAGGACCGTATAGCTCAGACCCGTCCCAAAGCCGGGCCATCCCCGAACTGTGCGACACGTCCTGGAGCCATGAGCTCCTCCCCTCTTCAGCCCCCCTTTTATGCTGAGCATGACATAACTGCTATGGAGTAGCCCCTTTGGCCAGTTTGGGTCACCTGTTCTGGCCGCCCCTCCCAGCTTTCTGGGTGTCCCCCCCCTTCTCATTACCAGGGCAGTATGAGAAGCTGAAAAGTCCTTGACTGCTTGGCAGCACCTAAAACCATCAGTGTGTTATCAACATTGCTCTCATCCAGACTCCCAAACACAGCAGCACACAAGCTGCTAGAAAGAAAATTAACTCTATCCTAGTTGAAAAGAGGACAAGTGCAAATCTGCATTTTAAGAATTATTGTGAAACTACTGAACATCAATTCTTCATTAAAACAAAAAACCAAAAACCAAAAAACCAAAAAAAGTAGGATGGGCAAAGGCAACAGCCTTCATGGTGCAGTATTCTATAACTAGCTCAAGCAAAATACTTCCTTTGGAGCACATTCAATGACCAAAACCAAATAGCAACTTCTTTTCTAGCTGTTACTTGATGCTGTTTCCTCACCCTTTTTTGCATAGAAAACAAGCTTGTGAACCAAGGCAGCAGTGTATTCCTGTAGCTTTACACAAGACAGACTTGCATTTTAGTATCTACTAGTCCCTTCACAGCATACATTCACATAGGGTATTATCAGTGTATGCTATTATTCTTAAATGCAGATGGTGTAACTATTTTCACGGTTCCAAATCAACTTGAGCAATGTGTGTACAGAACACTGACAGCTTTCTGTAAACGTGAAGGGAAATCAGATTCGTGTTCTGTAAGTATTCACAGAATCGTAGGAGTTGGAAGGGACCTCCAGAGATCAGACAGGTCTCACAGAGAGGTGTCCAGACAGGTCTTGAATATCTCCAGAGAAGGAGACTCCACAGCCCCCCTGGGCAGCCTGTCCCAGGGCTCTGTCACCCTCACTGTGAAAAAGTTCTGCCGCATGTTGGTGCAGAACTTCCTGTGCTCCAGCTTGAGGCCATTGCCCCTTGTCCTTTCCCCACAGACCTCTGAAAAGGGGCTGGACATTTCCCTCTGTGTCCCACATTTGTGATACTTATAAACACTAATCAGATCCCCTCTTGGTCTTCTTTTCTCCAGGCTGAACAGCCCCAGCTCACTCAGCCTTTCCTCATAGGGGAGATGCCTCAGGCCTTTAATCATCCCTGTAGCCCTTCTCTGGACTCTCTCCAGGAGATCCCTGTCTGTTTCATACCAGGGAGCCCAGAACTGGACACAATATTCCAGATGGGGCCTGACTAGGGCAGAGTAGAGGGGGAGGATCACCTCCTTGACCTGGAGGACACACTCCTCCTGATGCATCCCAGGATCCCATTGGCCCTCTTGGCCACCAGGACACACTGCTGGCTCATGGCCAACCTGTCACCCACCAGGACTCCCAGGCCATCCCCCAGCCTGTATTGATACAAGCAGTTATTCCTTCCCAGGTGCAAGATTCTAAACTTGTTTTTATTAAACCTCATCTGGTGTCTCCCTGCCCAGCTCTCCAGCCTGTCCAGGTCTCTCTGGATGGCAGCGCAGTGTTCCTGCGTGTCAGCCACCCCTCCCAGCTTTGTATCATTGGGTACTTGCTGAGGGTGGATGCTATTCCCTCATCGAGGTTGTCAATGAAGATATTGAACAGGACTGGACCCAACACCGAGCCCTGGGGAACACCGCTAGTCACAGGTCTCAAGCCAGACTCTGCTCCACAGAAGTTGTTACTGAACTGAGAAGGGAACACAAACTGCCACAAGTAAAAGCTACCTCTTTATAAAGGCAGGCCAAACAGTACTTGGTATGCAATAGCTAGAGCAAACATGTTGTCACAATGGATTACCATCAGCAAAAGTTACTATAATTCAATAAAATGAAAGGAAAGCACTGAAAGAAACAAAAGGAAATGTCTTTTCTGAAAACAAAACAAAAGAAAAAATGCTTAGTTAAAAAAAAAAGGAAACCAATAAATACTCATGTTAGGTCATGTCTGTGTAGGATCAAACCAGAATGAAGGACAAGATTGTTCCATTCTAGAGATTAAAGCCACTGGTCTATATTTTTTTTTTGGCTGGCATACTCATACCTGTTCCTATGAGCTAAACGGACCTTTGAAAGGTTAACAGAACCATACACCTGACTATTTTTCTCTTATTACTCTGTCAGACACTCAAAAGTGCTGTTCAACTGAGACTTAATTATTTCGAGGATGTTATAAAACTCTAATTTCTACAAAAGTTTCATTTATGTGACCTTCATGACCTAAGAATATAAAGTGAGGAACTACTAAATTCTGCTAAAGCTCACTGACAAATTAAACATACTTCACTTCCTTTTAAGTCTAGAAGCAACTAACAGATTGCACGGAGTTGAAAATTCGTATCAAGTTTTCCTCACTTACCTCCAACAAAAAAGTGCTGCATTAAGGAGTCTGAAAAAGTTAGTTGCACTTTTGCTTTCATACTTACCCAATATACTGTAACGGGTGGCTCTGATGTATAACAATTCTACAGGTCGGACAGGTGTTGTTTTCCTCCAAATATTTCACTAGGCAGCTCCTACAGACTGATAACAACAAAAATAATAATTAAATAGAAATTAAATAATTGTTTTTATATGGAGAAATGCACATTACTGAAATTTACACAAAGTTCATCTTTTACATGATGGAATTGATGTACTAAGAATTAAGGCATCTGTAACTAGCCAGAGTCTTCCTAATAAAGCACACAACACACAATCCCACTCTGGAATTTACTGGAACAGCAATTATTTACACAGACACAGATCTTCAGTATTTGTAAAATGATGCATATTTTTTATACTGTCTCCATGCTCATACACACAATCATCCATATCTCATTCCAACTATTTATACTCCCACCCACCTACAGTAACCATACTCATAATATACACTGCTACATGACATACCAACTTAGAACTCAAAAATGAAAAAAAAAAAGAAGATGGGGGAATAGCTTTTTCTAATAGTAGCAGCAGTTCATTTAATCTTGGTGTTAATGCTCTTGTTCTTATCACATAAAATGAAAGTGTTTTGGTGTCTAGAGTGCCATCTTTCTCTCAAAGTGACAGTACAATAAATAAACATCTGGTGACATAAAAAATATTATGCAGCAGCAAATGAAGCATAGTAAGTTTGCATTCTGCACTGTACTTAAAGACTTCAGACACCAGTACTGTTGCTAGTTGCAGTTATGGTTAGACCAAATCTCAAAGCTTTGCACACTAAGCACAGAGCCTGCACAGCAGTCTGCTTCAGTGGAACACTAGAACAGTAGGTCCATTTGCAAAAGTAAAGCCAAGCCAAGTCAATGAAGTCAGAACCTGACAGTGGAGGCAGGGACAGGTGTCCTGGAAGAGTACAGCAATCTCGCCCAGTTGTCTAGGGCTGGGATCAGGATGGCCAAGGTGCAGCTGGAGCTGAACCTGGCAATGGATGCAAATAAGAAGGGCTTCTCCTATAGGTATGACAGCCAGAAAAGAAGTATCAAAGAAAGTGTACCCCCAGACTGATGAACACGACTGACAAACTGATCACAATGGATGAGAACGCTGAGGTACTCAAATTTTTTGCCTCAGTCTTCA
>VZTU01001707.1:0-48921 GCA_013400835.1 Zapornia atra
CGCTCCCGGGTGGGGCTGACTCGGTAGCTCGACGGCTCTCGGCCCCCGCTTTGGGACCGGCTGGTCTCACAGGGGGGTCCGGGGGTTGACCTTGGGGCTCGGTGCTGCGGAGCCCGATCCGTCCCGGGGGGAGAACAGCCAAGCAGCCAGACTTTATCTTTACCCGGCGGTGGGGTGACTAAACGTAAGCCAACGGTTGTGCCGCGGGGAGGGACATAGAGGCAGAGAGTTCCCCGGGGCCTCCGGCTCCTGGGAAGCAACAGGCAGCCGCCGGCTCACCCAGCTTCCGTCAGGTCCGCGGGCCCGGGCTCAAGGGAAGCTTTGCCCCGGGTCTGCAGGTTGCAGAGACTCCCCCGTGCGTGCTGTGAGAGCTCGGCGCGGTCTGCGCTGCCTGGCCCGGTGTGAAGGTGCGAGCAGGGGGACAGGAAGGTGTGGGCAGGGAGGCGTGGAAGCCGGGCTTTTTGCAGGCGCTCCCCGGGGTGCTGTCTCCCACGGTCTGGGTGCTGTGGGCTCGTAGGCTTGGGGAAACGGTGCTGACATCGTTCCCCTGTCCAAAACAAGACTAAAATCCACTTTCTGTGTAAAAAGACCTAGTAGTGCCTTGTCTTTACTCAGCCCCTCCAGGCTGGGGCTGCTTTCCACTGCCTGCGGCTGCTACTTGATGGGTTGCCTGAGGAATACCACCCTGACTGAAAATTGTTAATTAACTTTGTGTGGAATGCTGCCTCTTCCCATCTTTAGCTTTACAGATTCCTTTCCTCGCCCAGGTTTCTTCACACGGTCTCTGCCACTGTTCCAAACCACTTATTCCTTCTTCCCGATGCTTGTCATTACTCTCTTCTATCCTAAATATAGGGTAGTATGCCAACGGGAGAAGCTTGAGAGCGAGCTGAAGTGCTGGGAACACCACTGTTTACTCAGAGGAGTAATCAGCAAAGCCTGGCTGATTCCAGGTCGTGCCGTCTTCTTGCTGCAGGAGTTTGCACTGACTTATTTGGGAGCTGGCACGAGTTCTTGAATAACGAGAAGATGCTGACAGCACAAGCTAGCTTAAAAATACCCTTTTCTTCTTTTTTTTTTCCCCCAGCATCGTGTGAACTGAGTAGTAAATCCTGCTTAATTGTTGGTGCCAGGCCTGGAGAATTGGCACAAGCTGTGGGGCTGCTATCAGTGGAGGTGTTCTGCGCCTCGCTGTGTGCCAGTAGGTTTTGTGTGGTATTTGCTAACCCCAAACACTACTCTGCTTTTAGAAGTGACTGGTACTAACCGCTCGCTCGAGTGCTGCTCATCTACTTCTCTCCCCTCTGCCCGGTGTGCTGGGCTTGGCTGCTGTGAGAAATGGAGGACGCGTGACGGGTAGAGCCCTTTCGCCAGTAACGTGTGTGGTTAGAACTGGCTCAGAGCTGTGACCGTAACTCGTCTTCCACGGGCGGCTGCTCCAGAGGAATTCTCATGTGTCTCTTGTTGCTGGAGCTGTACCCTGCCAGCGAGGGGGCAACGTTGGAGGGAGATGAGGGGGTAACTTGGGTGCTGGCTTGTGTCATCTGACGAGCCTGAGAGGTGCTTTGCACTAAAGACTGGCGGTCCCACTCAGCTCCAGAGAAGAGGACCATCCAGTTGCAGCACTGGGGTCCCACAGGAGTTTTCACATCCACAGCACAGGCACAAGCTGCTGTTGGCTGAGTGAAGGTGTGATGGTTCTGCCTCAGCAGGAGTGTTGGGTAGGAATATTGTCTCCTTGCCTTTTCCATGTCCCTTGGGCACATAACAGGAGCGATTGTCCTGGGGACATCCCTAGGTGCTGTGCCAGCCTGGGGAGGAACTCCAGCCGCAGGCAGTGAAGCAGCCTGTCTCGTTTCAGCAATGACAACTATCTTAAGTTGCGTTGTGGGGAGGATTTTGCACCTTTCCTCTTGTTAGCTGGGGGATAGTACAGGAGATTTAATTCTAGTAACGATTAATCTGAACAAAGAAACTGCAAACTCTGAATTCTCCTTGGGCAAACAGGGGTCATGTAAATAAATGTCTCTGGCGTTCTTTGTGGTGCCTGTGGACTGTCTGCTGATGACTTCTGGTCTCTTGCCGAATCAGTGGGAGGCTGCTGCTCCTTGAGCTCCCAGTACTTTGGTGGTGGTTTGAGCTAAATGCAAATAAACACGCTTGGATTGACCTAGCATATCTGAGCCCTTGGTATGCTGAAAATATTTGTTCTTGGGATGTTTGTGCAGTCTGGAGAGCTCTGTACCTCAAACCCAATTTGTGAAGGACTGTGACCATTTAAGCTGTGAAAAATAAAGGATCAACCCTGAGGGGTGATTCTGTGAAGCTGAATAAGCTCGAGCGAGCTCAGGTGCTGCTGGATGGAAAGTTAATATACTATTAACCTGTGTGAATACACCAGGTAGGTGCCCTTCCTGGTCTAGTGCCTTTCTTCTATCTGCTTATCCCTCGGCTTAAACTGCCTCTGGCTCAGCTTTTCTGGGATAAAATTTTTGCTTGCTGGTGGGAAGGACGGTTGTGTGTGTGTGTGGTGTTACTGCTTGCTTTGTTGTTGTGTTTTTCACAAGTGTCCAAGCTTACCTGCTGGTGCAGCAGCATCCAGAGGGGATAGTCGGAGTCCCCTGGCCAGGCAGGGACACCCTCCCTCTCCCTGGTGCCCACCGAGCCCGTGAGCTGATTGCCCGGGGACCAGCAGTGAGATGTTGTGCCGCTTGCAGGTGTCCGATGGGGAGGTGAGTGACACGGAGTTGTTCAGGGGTGTCAGGGGGCAACAGGGGCCTCCCTCTTCTCTCGGTGGTGACTTGTGTGGATGGGATGAGGTGTCTTGAAAGCACAGCCTGAGGTAAAGCTGGAGCTTCTGCCTGAGTTAGGAGCTGGGGTGCAAGCTATATATAAAGCGCCCTGAGAACGTGCCCTGTCTTCCCAAATGCTGCGTCCTGCGCGAGGTCACCACAACCCGGCTGTGCAGGTGCCTGGGAGCCAGGCTCACTGCTTTTGGAGAGGTCTGGCGTCCTGGCTTTGGTGTTTGCAGTCATCGTGCTGGGCTGATCTTTTTTTTGATTTTTCTTTTGACCTGGGTTAACTTTCTGCTCATCAGCAGTGGGAGTTGTCCACAGAAGGAGCTTGTGAATGCCACAGCCAGAAAGAGTTTGTCGGCACCCTGGCAGCACAGGTGGAGAGAACCCTGTCCCACTGTGGAGGAGAGGGGAAAGGTGGACACCATCCCCGTGCTGGGGAGCAGTGGGTTAGCTCAGGATGAGTGGCTGCCTTAGCCAGCCTCAAGGCTCAAAGCTCTGAAAAGCGCCCTTCTCTTTCCCTGCTCTCAGCTGTGCCCTCTTGCCTCCTCCCACGTGCCAGCTGTGGTGCTGAGCTGATGCACTGATGAACCGATCCTGCTAACTTGGCATAAAATTGTCCTTTTTTTTCCCTAGCTTGACCCATTCTCCACTGTTTTAGCAAAGTGGTCAGGAGGGGAGCGGTGGTATTGGCAAAGCTCTCCCTTTGGATGGTGAACTGAGATCGTAAGGGGTGTTTTCTACTCCAGGGTTGAGTTGTCCCCTTGCTTTTGCTGTCCTGCAAGTATCCTCCGGGCCTGGAGAGTAATTCTTGGTGGGATTCAAGATACCTTATCTCTGGCAGACCTTCACATGCAGAGCATGGAGCTTGAAAACAGCAGTAAACTTGTTCTGGTCTGGGAGGTGGACAGTGCTGAGCTTTGGTTTGGGCTCCTAGCTTCCTCTGACCTGTTAAAATGTATTTGAATAAAGATTTCTGCTGCTGCGTTCTCCTTTCTTCCCCTTTCCTTGTGCTGTGGTCTCACCACGGTGCTCAGTTATGGCTTTTCCCATCATCCAACCCCAACTAAGGGTACGGAGTGTATTTTCGATGTGCCTTCTGAGACGGGCTCAGCTCACAGAGGGTTACGTGGGCAGCCTCAGAAATATTTTGGATCCTGGCTTCTCAGAGCTTTCCAATAAATTGGCTTAGAAGCCTCTTCCAGCAATTCCTGATTTTACAAATGCTCCTGGGTGAGGACCTGACAGGCTGCATTCCTCCCCTCCTCCTCCGGGCTGAAAACAGGATTGCAGGAGAGGTTTCAGTTTACTCCAGCAGAGTTATGGGTTGCATGCAGATAGGTGATGGATCTGAGCTGGGTCTCATCTCTTTTTTCTAACTAGGCTCTACATTTGGAGTCTGAAAAGCTTAATCTCCGAAGAGTGTTCCTTCAGGTGGGGATTAGCATTTGGTAATTTCAATGAGAGTTTCCAGTAGCAGATACTGATCATTTTCTATCAGTCCCAAGGGCTAGGCATTGATTTTTGGATGAGCTCGAGTAAGAAGAGGCTGGACAGTTGGAACCAGCAGTTTTCCACTCGGGCATTGAATCATGACAAGTGACTTGAAAACCTTGTGCTGTGTCACAACTTTGTATTGCAACGTGGGGTCTGTCCAGGCTGTCAGTCTGTGGTAGGGTGGCATTGCTTGCAGCTCATCACACAGGCTTCTTCCCTCTTTCTGCTCCAAGGTCACTCCCCGAATGGACTCTTTGGGGACCACCCACATCTCTTCCCATGAGGTCCAGGGAGGATTCCTTGAGTGGGGGGGTGCTTTCGGGCTTCTCGATGGCAGGGAAGAGCGTCTAAGAGCTGTAGACTCAAACAATCCTTGTCTCTAGGGCTTGGTTATTTAGCAGTCCAGGATGCTGCTCGGATATTGCTTTAATTGGAGTAGAAACAGTCACTGAGCTTTTCCAGTATGGCTTCTGTGCCGTAGACTTAAATTCTTAAAGCCAGCTGCTCAGTACTGGGCTCTAGCTGAGCGCTTCCTCTACGGCAAGGCAAAGCTCCATCTTCTCTAAACCTCACTGAAGTAATGGTGGGACCATTTGCTGGGGTTGTCGTGGCTGCTGGGATTCCTACAGGAGGGACAGTGGGTAGCCAGAGGCGTTTGGAGCCAGGCGGCAAGAAAAGAGGTGAATGTGCTGGTACCAAATGCTTTGGGGGTCACGCTTTTCTCTTCCCCATAAGGAGAAGACCTTCCCTCTAGATCTGCTTTATTTCAGGGTAAGGACTTTGCTTCTTTCAAAGCAAAGGCTTCTTCTAATAAAACGGCCCGTCACGTTGTCTTCAAATAGAGTTTGATGCCAGTGGAAAATGTGGTGCGATGATTTTGATGCCAGAATTGTATTTATAAGAATATCGGAGGCTACAGAGACTCCCTCTTTGTGTCCCTTAGACCACCTAGCGGAGTCCTGACATCTGCAGAGTGTTGGAGCTCGCTGCTGTAGGAGCCCATTCCTGCATGAAGGGCCATGGGTGGTATTTTCCCACCCCCAAGGAAGTATTTCTGCTGGAATTTTTATGGTGCTGCCCGAGGCTGGCACTGGAGACTAAAAGGTGTTTTAAAGCCTTCTCTGAATTAACTTTGAAGGATCCTGTTGGGGAGATGCACAGAATTGCTGTAACTGTGGCTTTTTTTTCCTCTTCTCTCAAAAATTAGGCTTCTGTCTCTGCAGACATGGGATAAAGCCTGCCTGGGATGCGGGGTGGGACTGTGCCAGTTCACAGAGACACCTTCCTCTAGTATTCTTCCTAAAATACAAAATCCCTTTGCAAATGTACTCCCCAAATCATCATCGTCCTTCCTTTCTCCTGCTTCCTGTGTGGGATTCCTGTGGATTAGAGCACCAGGAGTAAGGTGGTAAAGGTTATTTTGATGTCCAGGTGTTTTTCAGGCTGGGCACTGATGTGTTTTGTCAGTACAAAAGTCATTTGGACTAATGATCTCGCGTAATCTAATGCACAGCACCGCAGCACAGACCTTGATGTGTGCACAGTATCCAGGGAGTGAGCTGCTTGCCCAAAATGGGAAACTTTGTGTCCTCTGCATGCGGGATTTTGGGCTTCAGCAAAGTTTTGGGAAGCCAGCGCTTTGTGTGCTGCGGGCTGGTCGCTCTGTCAGGAGTCAGCCGTTAAGGAGGCAAGAGGTTTGGTCTTCTGAGAATAAAAATTGCTTGGAATAAATACAGAGGTCCTTTGGGAACGTACAGAGGGAAGGCAAAGCAACATGTTGTAACAGTTAGGGATTGAAAGCCTATGAACTCGTGGTAGTAAATCATTTGTAAGAAAAGTGTAAGAATAGGGCTTTATAGCCTCTCAAACTTGGTCATCAAAACTGATGTGTGAAAGGGCTTCGTCTGCTGCTGACGAGGATGGGAAATTGTATGTTGTAGACTTAAAGTGTTGAGGTGGCAGCGCTGCTCCCCTGTGTGGTTACGGAGATAAGCTGGGCTAAAAGTTGTGTGTGATGCTGTGTGTGGCAGGGTGAAGCACTCTGTGACTGCCATGGCTAATTCAGGCATGAGGAGGTTTGCCTAAAAGCCTCCATCTGAGGTGGACGAGCTCCTGGCATCTGGATGTGGCACTGCAGGCCTGTGATGTGGTTCGGTCACCACCCTCCTCTCAAACCAGTGTACTGGCACATAGTACTGCATGCCTCTCATTCCTGGAAACTGGAATCCCAACCCTCCAGTGCTGCTCGGCCAAAGTCCCAATCCCACATATCCTGGTCTTTGGGTCAGGTGGAAACGATGCAACTTCTGCTCGACTCTGTGTCCTGGCTGGTTGGAGCTGGGACGTGCTGGGATGGGTGGGGCTGTGCATCCGTGGCTTCTGATCTGCAAGCTGGAGGTGGCTCTGTGAGCTCAGCCTGCTCTGGCAGCCTGTGCCCGTGGGCGTCCCTGAGGGAGAGGGGCTGTGGTACTGTCCTGCCGTCACAGGAAGAAGCTGTTTCCTGCAGACCTCTGTGCTGCATCCTGGTGCTGTGCGCTTTGCTCTGGCGTGACCCAGCTCTGCAGCCTCCAGCCCTTTTCTCTTCCCAGATTTTCTCTTCTCAGACTCCGAATGCTTTCCCTGGAGGTGCATAACTTTGTGTAGCCAACTTAATCCTGCTGACTCCAGGTAAGCCTTTTTGCAACTTACAGTCTGTTCACATGCTGGTTGAAAACTGTTGCCTTGATGGGATGCTTCAGGAGATCCTTTGAGGCAGCTTCTCCCTGTTCCATAAAGAAAAGGAGAGATCAGGGAAGCAGGGAGGTTTAGGATGTGATTATTTCTTTTTCCTGAAGGTAAGCTGCAACTCGGGTGCTGCAAACCGGGGCGGGTCTGCCCTTTGTGCCTTGGCTGCACATACCTGCGTGTTATGGTCAGCGCAGGTCATGCTGGAGAAGCAACCCACCACTGGTGTTAGGGAGACCATGGAGAGCAAGGTTGGGTGCAGAGCTCTTCCCCGTGAGTGCCTTTAGGGCTGGTGTAGGACGTGGCTCGGTCTCTCCAGCTGATGGCCCAGGGAAGAGTGCTTCAACACAGTGAAGTCCTCTTTTCTGGTCATATATGGGAATTCAGACCGGCTAAGCTGACTCCCTGTGCAAGTGTTTAGGGGTGGGATTCTTCTTTAAGCAGTGACTTAAGATGTTGATTCTTTGCAAGTTCCGTGCAGCTGACTCTGAGGCCTGTTTGGGACCAGCCGTTGTGGGCTGTGCCAACTGGAAAAGGTCAGCTGAAGCTGGGAGCTGCCTGGGTGCACAGCTAGGTGTCTGGTTTGCAGAGAGGGAGAGCCATCCACGGCACTGGTATGAGCAGATGGCTCAGCTCTGCAGCCCAGGAGCAGGCACCTTTCGTTTCCTAGTGCGTCAGTATCTGCAGACCCGGGCGTAAAAGCACACAGGGTCCACATCCTGAAACAGCAGAAAAGCTCTCTGCTCCCCTCTGGGGCTGGAGGAAGAGTCTTGGTGGGCAACTTGCTGATGTAAATCTTCTCTAAGAAGATGGGCTTGAGGAACAGCTGGAGCAATTGCAGTGGCCAGTGTCTTCCTGCTTGGGTTTTGCAGCAGCAGCCAGCTGAGCTGATCCGCAGAGCGCTTTCAAAGGCAAACAGTTGTCCTATTTACCTTGCCTCTCCTCGATGGAGAGGAATTACCTGTGTCAGCAGAGCTGGGAAGTTATTTCCCCTCTTTGGGCTTGGTTAGGAGTATATGTTTGAACTCTCTGGCTGTAACTAGTTAAAGATTCTTCTGGAGCAGAACCAGGGCAAAACATTGCAGCTCCCCATCTGGGTGGTGATCCTGAACGGAAGCACAGCCCTTTTGGGGAAGACAGTGCTACGTCGGCAGCCGACGCTGCTGAGCAGACTGTGCATTGCTCTGGGATTTTAATCTTAGACCGGTCCCCTGCACTCAAACAAGTTGGCTGGTTGTGCAGGCAAGAGGTCTTGCAGCAGCAGCTCGTTCCATTTGCTGTTGGCAGGCTTTCGAGCCATCCCTTTGCATAGAAAAGTCACATGAGAAAAGCATTTAATGTATTTTTAGATGTCTTTTAAAGTGGCTTAGTGGCTGAAAAGGAACCTGCGTCAGGTCACTCACCTGCCTGCTGCAGTTTGCCCAGAAGTGCTCGAGCAGACTGTTATATGGAGATAGACCCAGTCAGAGACTTCTGCTGTGGTAGCTGCATGCTACCAGGATGCAGCTGGCTGTGGGAGGTGGCCCTTGCCGTCAGTATGTGCTGCTTGGATGCTGGGTAGGACAATAGTGGGAAATGAATGGGAGATGTGCAACTGCAGCCAGTTTAATTTCATTTTCCCTTTATCTTTTGGAATCGTTTGGGTTTTCCTAGGCGACTTTGCGTAGCGCTCTTGCCCGGTGCATTTGGGTTTTTTCCCAGGGTCCAGACTTGACGTGCTCAGCTTCTCAGTTGGTTTGAGGTGGTGCTGCTGGCAGAAGAGGTCCTGCCTCTCATGTATGCTGGTGCAAGGGAAAAGACAAGTGGTCTCACAGACCCCACATCCAGCCAGGGAGCTGAGCCAGATGGAAGCCAGCGTCTTGTTTGCCTCTTGCTGGGTTTCTTTAACATGTGTCTCTTCTCCCATCCACTCTGTGCGGCCCTAACACTTGTACCAGCACAAAGGGGGGAGAGAGGAGTGGGATGGGAGAGGTGGAAATACTTCTCTGGAAGAAATGCCAGCTTCTAAGGGCTGCAAAGCTGGTTGTGATGCTGCCGTGGGTCTTCAAACACATCTGTCTTGGGAGGATGAGTCAGGGAGAAGGTTCAGCCGTTCCTTTCTCTGCAGAACGTTGAGTTTCCAAGTCTTTGCTGCCTCGGGAGGATGTGTGCTGCTCATGGGCTCTGTGTTGTGTGGTTTCTTGAGATCTCTGTGGCCACTGAATAGGAGGAAAAGTGCACTGGGGTTGGAAGGAAGTGTGATGCACTGAGCCTTGCATTAGGGACCACGGGTTGTTGTAATGCATGTGTTGGGGGCTGGAAGTTATTTCTGTGGCAGTATGAGCTGAAATCCTGGCTTGTATATATGGGGTGAGGTAATTGGGGGGTCAGTTATTTGATGCTTGTTTGGCTGGGCTGTTGTACCAGTGCCTACGAGGTAAGAAGAAGAAAACTTACTTCCAGGAGTACTGCTCTTTGGGAATAAGATGAGAGAGTGAGAAGGGATGGCAGGTGCGGAGCGCAGGGGGCTTGAGAGACACCTCCTGTAAGAGCCAGCAGTATGTGTGTAATGGCTACCTCAAAATATTAATGTAAATAAGACGAGCTGTGACTTTTTACCTTGAAGTGTGTGGTGAGGTGACTCCAGCAACAGCGTGGAGGCAGCTGGAAAGCATGAGATTGGTCTTGTTCTCCCAAACGGTTTTGACTGTAAGTGACCAATGTTGGTATATAACAGAAGGAGGAGGATGCCAGACAAATGAAAACGTGGGAAAAGGTGAACTTTTGCCTTGATTATTTGCTAGGGTGCTTAATAATTGGAGGAAATAGCTGGGGGAAGACTGTGGCTTTCCCATCCCTTAGAGCCTTCAAAGTTTGCTTTAATGAAGATGGGGAAACTTGAGGGCCCTGTTTAACAGGTCTTGCAAATGCTGGCTTTGGGTGTTCAAAAGCATGATCTAAAATACAAGCATTGAGCTCTTTCAACGTGACCAGCTAAACTAAATGTGTATTTAGCGAGCAGATTTGTTTGTCTTGTCCCTGTCACTTGAAATGAGCCCGGCTATGCCAAGAGTCCTACTGGGATGTGCCGCGTCTCATCCGAAGCCCCACCCTGCTGCTTAATTTATGCCGCCACAATGTGAGCTTGGGTTTCTGGAGACGAATCCTGACAGTGAAAGCAGAGCTGGCACCGGAGCAGGGTGTTTGTGGGTGAGTTTGCTGGCTGTGGTGGTCTCCAGGGGTGCCACAAACCCGGGGCTTGCCATGTGTTGATTGGGGCTGGTTACAACCCGATGTGCGCTCTGGTGCTGCGGCGAGGTGGGAGATGGACGGCTGCGCGTGCCACTGCTGGGACTGCCTTGTAGGGAGATGTGCCGGCAGTCAGGACCTTCCCGTCCCTCCTGGACCGGCCATTTCTGGGAAGGCTCCTGTGGCCAGCAGCTCCTGCCAGCTTTGCCCGTGGGGTGGGGGACACGATGTGCTCCTATGCCTGGTGCTTTGCCTGGGGTGCCTTTCAGTGCGTATATAAATACCAGCAGGTTTCGGGTGCCTTTCAGATCCTCCTCAGTTCTTTTTGAAGCCCCAGCCAAAAATAGGTTGGTGTTCACTTCTGGGTCTGGCTGATCTGTCATTAGAAATGATGTAATGATTAAACTCGGTGTCCTGATGGCTTTCCCACCGTGCTGCTCTCTGTTTTCCATCCTCTTCAGGCCTGAGCACTGCAGGTGCCAGGTGAGATACGTTTAGGCCTGGGAGAAGGGAAAAAAGTTATTTTTGCAGAACTTGCTACGTAGCAATGTTGTTCTTGGGGTGAGCTGGATGATGTTCTTAGGGTGAGCCGGACTGCCCCAGTCTCTCTTCTCCTGATTCAGATGCTGATTGTGCTCACTCCGCTTCCCAGGGAGCCCATCCCAGCCGCAGCAGAGCTTTGTGCTAGGCTTTATAGCTAATGCTCTTTGCAGTAAGTGTCATTTAAAAAAGTATCCAGCCGAGAAAGAGCACAAGATGTAATTCCAGTGGAGGGTTTTTTTATGCCTTAGGGTTTTTTTCCTTCCCTTTTCCAGCAGGGCAGTAGATTCTATTAAAAGGACTTGGCAGCACATGGCCTTTAGCCCGGGGCAGGAGATGAGCTTTGAGGGTTGGTCCCTTCGCTGCGGGGCGAGGTGGTTTGCTGAACTCCTCCAAACAGTGCAAAGCTCAATTCAAGGCATCCCTTGCTATGTCTGGTATTTTTATAGTTAACCTGTGAAGCTTTTGTGTGCGAAGCAGAGGTCCTGGGAAGGGATGAGAAACAAGCTATTTTTACTCCATCACAAATAGGGCTTGGCATGTTTATTTTAGACTCTGGAGCCGCACAGGCCGGTGTGGGGTTTTTTAATAGTCCTCTACTGTTACTATCAGATTAAAAAATGAACTCTGGAAATAACAGGAAAATCGGGTGCCCCGGTGTACTTTGCTCCAGTGAGGCTCCTGTGCAAAGATGCTGTGGGGAGGAGAGTTGGTGGTGTTGCCTGTGTAGTGCAGAGTGCTGTTTTCAGGGTTTCCCACTTATCAGAGGAGGCTTTCCTGAGCTGCCAGCTGATGATGGGCTCCATGCCCTTCTGCCTAAACTGCCCTGCAGAGAAATGGCTGCCTTGCTGGGTTTTTGAGAAGCCCCCAGCCAAATAACTTGAGGAGCTGTGGGGAGCAAGAGCAGAGCTTGGCCATGAGGTGAGCGATGCTGCAGCGGGTCTTCTGCTGCCACCTGCTCCAGAGAAGATTGAAGTTGTTGCCAGGTCACCAGCATAGCTTTGAACCTTTTTTTTTATTTTTTTTTTTTTTTTTTCTGCAGAGAAGTTCACCAGGCAGCAGGAGGTGAAATTAATGAGACCGGTTCGTTTTCCTGCTGCTACTGGAGTCTGAAAGAGGGAGGATTTAGGCCAGTTCTGCTGGAAGGGTGGGAGGACATGAGGTGGGCCCTGTCCCCAGCTGCTCTGGCCAACATGGTGTGTTTAAGGAGTGTCCCTTTAATTGCAGGTGTGCTTTACGCAGGCACTTCAAACTTTTAAGCTCTTCATCCCGGGTTATTATTAGAAGCTGTTGCAGTGGTGTGTGCACGGTTTTCAGCGGTGGGTCACAGCCTCGTTGTGTCGGGCGTTGTACAAACAGTAACGCAAGCTGCCCAGGTCGCATCTGCCCACGCAGGCTTAACCAAGGGCTTTTGCTCAGCTAGTGTACCTAGACAGCAGCTAGCCCAGACCTCTGGGCCGGGAGATCCTGGCTGAGCTCCTGGTCCGATCCAGCCCCTGTGGAGGGCAGGCTGGGGACGCAGCTGATCCGATACACTACAATGCTCGCCATGAACTGATACTCTGCTGAGAAGCTGGGCGAGTTAACAACTGCTTTCCACATGTACAACTCTAGAGCTAATAATTATTACTGCTAAATCTAATGAGATTGCAAATCTGCCGCCTTCCCACTGCAAATCTGTTGCCCTCCCACTGCAACTCCCTTGGACGCAGACTGGGCGGTGAGCCTGGCAGGTTTTCTGAGGGGGTTCCTTGGCACACTGGGGTCACCTCTGCTACATCCATGCCCAAATCTGACCTTCCTGGGACTTAGGCAATCTCAGTCTTCTATCGCTGCTATGGTCATCTCTGCACCGGTGACCTCGCCCATCTCACCCCAAAGCTCCCCTGCAATTATATGGCTCTTGCCAGTGGCACACTGGGTACCCTACCCCTAAGCAACTGTCCCTGATGCACATGGCTCTGCTCTACCCTTGATTCTTATCCCTGTGTCCAATTAAGTGGTTTCTTAGGCACAGTCTGCCAACCAGCACAACTAATTTAACTTTTTCCAGAGTTTTTAGGCTCCTGCAGCATCCTCACCCTGGAGCTTCCTGCAGAGGAGAGGCAGTGCTCACCACCACCTCCTGCTTGCAGCTGCTGCTGAAGAATTTACAGCCAGAGCTGTAACGATGGGAAAGGAGATAGAGAGGTCACCTAGACCCATTCCTGCTGAAACAAACTGGAGGTATGGGTCCTCTAACCTGATTTAGCAGATAAATGGCTGGCAGGCACCTCCCTGACCCAGCTGGCATGCCTCTGCGACTGCAGAGGGGGTGTTTTTCCCCCACTTTTGATAGCAACCAAGAGCTGGAAAAGCAGGAGGTTTTGTGGTGGTTCTGCTTGGTTGGTATCTGTGCGGTTGGCTTAAATCTGGCTTTCAAAAATAGGTAAGGCAACCAGGGTCGGGGTGTCTGGTCTGTTCTCCAAAGGAAACATGTGCTTGGCAGCAGCTGCGTGGTTTTTGGATGAAGCAGGCCTGGATTTATTTGTTAATATTTGCGTGGTGGAAATCTCTTGCTCTGAAGGTTAAGCCGTGGTTTTGTCAGGGTCTCAGGTGCTGGACCCCATATTCCCTATGGGATGGGAGCTTGGAGGGGCAGAGTGACCGGTGGAGCTTACACCAGACCTGGCTGTTTGCTCATCCTTTGGATCTCCCCAAGCTCCTGACTGCCACGTCGGGGTTAGATGTTATCCATATGCAGTGTCTTCGGGTCTGTGCCTGCCATTGCGCAGCCCCACTGAAGGATTTTGGCACACACTTTTACAGGCAAGTGGCTTCCCCTTTCTCAGCTCCCTATCTGCAGGCAGAGTACCCAGGTTAGGGCACAGATGGGGTGTTCTCCCTCCAAACGCTGCTTTTGCCCTGTTTTTGGAGGAGAGAAAGGCCTTTGGGAAGCTTTGGCACGGCTGTGGCGTAGTTGGCTTGTTACGTGCAGCCCTCGTGTCCTGGCAGCCTGGAGAACGGCTCAGCCAGAGCTCCCAGAAATCGCTGCCAGTTGTGTGTGCTGCAGCTTTGTTGGTGACAAAAGCACCTATAGTTCTGGGGAGGGTCACTTTGCATGCAGAGTTACCAGGGTGTTCGCTTTTGCACGTTGACCTGTGGTGGTGGTTTGTGATCCAAGGTGTGTCAGTCTGCAGGGCTCAGGCTTGGTGTATCGGGAGGGACTGTATGTTGTAACACACAATAAACGTGTTTGTAGAAAAGCACCTGAATAAACCCCCCAAGACGAGCTGTCTGTAACCGAGGTAGCACAGCTTGGTTTTCAAACTCAGCACGATCAGCTGGCGGCTATAGGTCTGAAATCTGATTGCACTGCACTTGCCTAATAAGTTTTGAAACAAAGTGACTTAAAATATATATTTATAGAAAATATACTCGGGGACTGGCCTGCAACTGTAATAATGCTTAAAATATCCCTGGAAGAGCTGCACAGTTCATCACTCAACATTTCCCAAGCTCTATTTTCAACTCTTCTGAAAGTTTCCATTGGTCTTTCGGAGAGCTTTTCCCTGGCACTCTGCACGCTGTCAGGCTAGGAGGGCTCCACACTGAGCACACACACACACACACACACACCCCCGCGGCACAGAAAACATGCTGCTCATGCCCAGTGGTCTCACAGCAGGGTGCTTGGTGGTGGAGGGGCGGCTACAAGCCCCTTCCCCGGCTGTAGCTGGATTCCTTACCCCAGGACAGGTGCAGCTGCAGACCAGCCCTCCTTGTGCTGCAGGAGGAATTAATCCCTTCAGCCTGGCGACTCGCTGCGCCTTTCCTGGGATGAGCCAGCCTGGCCCCTGTGACATGGCCCTTCCCACTGTCCTTGCTGCCAGGAGCTCTCCCATCATGGCTCAAGATGACTATGGGGACCAAGCACCCCACCACACACACCAGCCCTCCTCATGCACCCTAAGCAATTTACTTTATTTCTTCTGTTCCCCATGTTTGCCGCATAGGCTTCCCTTTGGCTGGTCCCACACTCATCTCCAGGGTTCCCTCGAAATTTGGGGACCTGCCAGGTGCATTGTTATCAACAGCGTACCCCTAGCAGGTGACTCTTGCCTCTTAAATAACCTCCCTGAGGAAGAAGCAGCCAGAAGGTTGGGAATGGGTCTGTAACCAGCTTATCGCTTGCAGCTTCCAGACCTGGAAGGAGTTGGAATCAATGTGTTTGTTGCTCCTGCAGAATAAACAGCCTTGCTGAGGACTTTGGCAAGCGGAGCTGCGGCTGCCTTTGAGGCAGTTGTATAGTTTGCTTTCTGGGACAAAGGCTACTTAGACATCTGGATTTGTGTTGGGGATTTTGGGGGCAACATAAATTACTAGTTTGCTGTGTGAATGGAGAAGGACTTTGATTGCTTTGCCACCGTGCTTTTTACCAGCTTACTACTGTACAGGCTAAATCCACAATCTCCTGCTTGGGAAGGAGAAGCTGGGAGCAGGGAGGCTGCTGGCTGTGTCCTGAGAATGGAGGGCTGAGCAGACCTTTCCTGACCTTCTGGTGCACTGAGAAAACATGCTCATTTTATGGGCAGTTAATTTAGAGAAAGTTCCTGTTTAAATTTCCTCCAAGAGCTGTAAAACCGGAGGACAGCTGCACCCAGCACGCAGCTGATCAAACGCCACTCGCAACCTGGCTTGCCCTCCCCTTTCTCACCGCTGCTGACTTGGGGTGAGGGTAGCCTTGGGGAGATATCTTCCCAAACTGGCTGGGAACGTGCTCTGCAAAAATAAAAAGGGGGGAAGAAAAGGGGGGGGAACCCAACTGGCTAGTACTTGAGGGTGTCCTGCTTGCTTGGGGCTGGGTGTGTGCAGGGTTAAGTTGGGTTTTCGTGGCGTTCAGCCTGGTTCAGAAGGGCACTGCGGTGCCGTGTGCCTGGGGTGGTGCTGCCCGTCGATGGAAATAAACCCCCCAGTCTGAAATAACAACCTGGTTTGCCTTTTGTTCCTAGTCCAGGCATGGGAAAAGCTGTGTTTCTCTCCTGCCTTCCCCAAACACCAGGAATAAGCAGAAACCTGTTTGCAGTTGTGTCTGTGCCCCTTGCAGTGACAGGGACTTGCTTGTGGGGAGGGTGTTGGGGCACCCTAACTCCAGAAACCCACTTCCCCATGGCTCCCTGTGGCAGCCAGGCCGATAGCACTCCAGTCTGGATGTGTGCTCTATTGAATGTGTCATTGATAGCTAATTGTCATTCAGTTTGCAGAGAGGTTGGGATCTTAAAGTCGATGAGCCCCTCTTCTGATGATGGGCAGGCTCACGTTTACCCCCCTGCTCCAAGGCTCCGCTATAGCTGGATGAGCTCATTTTAACATGGCAACGAGGTGAGGGGAAAACTAACTTTGAAGAAAAGGAGGAACTTCCAGCCCGTGTCCAAGGTTCCATGTCTAAACTGCTCCATCACTCCCAGCAATACGTGCTACTGCTCTGAACAGCCATCCTGCCTGGGCTCGCAACTCTCCATGCTTATTAGCCCTCTGCTGCAGGGATGGTGGTGAAGCTTTGGCTCCTTGAGAAGGGCCCTGCGGTGTTTCCACTGTCCTCTCCTGTTTGTTCTAGGGGCTGGTTGGCTGGGGCAGAAAACTACTTCGGCATGAGCAGCTGGAATGTCAAGAGACTTTCCTGGAGCCCTCTGCGTTATCTGCCAGGAATTTAACAGAGGTACAATGGCAGGAATGAGCCAAGGGGAGCACTTAACCCTATTATAAGTTCCTGAACCTGTGAGGGCTCCTGGAATAAACCCCTTCAGCAGGTTCGCTGATCAGATGCGAGAGAAAACTGCTCTTGGCATGCTCAGGGCCTGAAATCTCTTCCTTTTGTTTAACCTGGGGCCTGTTTCCCTTCCTTCAAATCTCCTCTGCAGTAGTTGATAAGCAGCCGGTCCCTTCTTGGAGAAGAAAATGCTGCAGAAAGAAATGCCAGGAATGTGAGCAGCAGGTGGGGACTGGCAGATGTACTTATCAATCACAGCAGGCTGACGGAGTGGTTTATTTCTCTAAAGAGCTACTGTTTGCCTCCAGCTTGGTTCTGTGTGTCTTCTCCAGCCTTTACCAGGGTTGGAGATAAGAGTTGGGGTAGTTTTCCCTTTTTTAAATTTTTTTTCTTTTTTTTTTCCTGAGGCATGGCATGCTCTGTGTGGGATTCCCGGCTTCAGGAGGCCAGAGGAAGGAGTCGGTGAAGCAGGACCCTCTGGATCACACTGAAAGGGTCACAGCAGCATTCCTAGTAAATAACATGCTTCATCTTGGGGATGGGCTTTGGGAAATCTTGCTTCTGCGTTGTTCAAGCAGAAGGCAGACTCAATTAGTTAATTGAATTTGCTGCGCTGTTGCTTTTCAAACCATGACTTCATATCTCAGAGGAGTCTGGAGTTATTTCTGTGGACAAAACCCTGTCTTAAGGTGCTGATACTTTCAGGGGAACACCTGCACTGACAAGTGAGGACCATGCAGCTCCAGGCTGCAAAACTGCCTTGTAGAATGGGGAATGAGACCCTCTGGTCTTCAGCAGAGGGGGTCTGAGGGGGTTCAGCCACAGTGCGAGTACTGGATGTTTGCTTCTGCACATGAGTTTTGCTTTTGGAGCACTTGGCACTTCACATGGGGATGCCTTTTGGTAGCAGGACAACCTGATTTACACGAAATAACAGCCTGACTGGGAAGAGCTTTTATCAGTTGATCTTGAGCAGCTTCCCGGTGCTGGCGGGGTATGGTGCAAGCAGAGCCAGCCTGCTGTCACAAATGACATTAGGGATGTTTTTCCCTCCTCTCAGCTCTCATTCCGACTGATGTACTTATGGTCAGGCTGTGTGTTACCCAGCGCTTTGGACCCACTCTGGTTGTGCACATCAGTCCTTGCAGAACCCACCAGAGACGTGTAAGTGATGCAGTTAGACCTTTCCTTAAATGACCTGTGGGGTTTTTGCTAGGTTACTTCACCCAGGCTGGACAACGCTGTCATCTGCAGGGCTGCAGGGTCCCATCTCCAGTCACTGCTTCGCCTTCACAGGGATGCTGCTGGTCTACATAGTTGATATCCTGATATCCTTTTTTTTTTTTTTTTTTAAATAAAAAATGAAGGCACATCTGCCCAGAATCCTCTTAGCAGTTTTTCTTTGCATCCCTTCTTGGTTTTGTGAAAGAGCAGGGTAAGAAAGAAAGAGCTTTCTCAGGGAAGGAAGCAGGCACTGCTATGGTGCAGGGTAACGCTGGCGGGAGCATCGCTTCTGTGGCAGCAAAATGTTACCTTCAAACTCTGCTCAGGCAGCACCACCTTGCCCAGACAGAGCCTGGATTTGGGAGGAGCTTCCTTCGGGTTGTAAAGCAGTTCAGATTCTGGAGCAAAGGTGGCAGTTAAATTGGTGATGGGAATTGCTGCCCTTGCGTTGCTCCCTAACTGTGTTCTGGGAAGCCCCTTGCCCGTGGACTCGTCAAGAGGCCAGCATCCTGCCTGCGCCCTGCCACTCCTGCCGTGTCTGGTCCCGCAGTCCTGGCCAGCTCAGGGCTGGCCATGGCTCAGCGGGTGAGTAATGTTCCCATGGAGCTGCCTTGAGGAAAATTATGGAGTGGCGTGGGACTGAGCAGGGCGTAGCAGCCGTAACCAGGGAGCATGCACGGCCAGATGCTGTAAGCCCCTTATTAGCGCATTCCCAAGGAGTTGCCTCTCAGTTGCAGTGATTTGGCCAGAGCTTCCTATTGCAGGATGTCCCAAAATTAATTCCAGGTTGGGATAGATTCAGTCTAAAACTCTGGGCACGGAGTTGCCTGCTTCAGCTGCTGTGGCTGCTTTTCCTCTGCAGGGCTGGCTGGGTGACACCAGTCACAGCACCTGCTGCTGCTGGGACTGATGGATTCCATTTAACTCTTGAACTTAATGTCTGGAACAGGAATTTCCCTGCCCCAGGCTTTGCTCCAGGCTTTCAGCCAAATCAGTTCACTCCTTTCCAGGAGCTAAAGGATTGATTAAATAAAAAACCCCAAAGCTTGAAGATGTGAAGGTATTTAAAAACCAGAGCAGCTTGCATTGAGGGGTGCTTGGCCTGGCAAATCGCTGGAAGGCTGGCAACCCTGGCTCTGATTGCAAAGGATGTGCCATCTTCTTTCCCAACAAAACAGCCCCTATCTCAAGTATCTTCTCAGGTTACAGGCGTCTGAGAGGCTCCCAGTCCCCCCCAGTGCTTTGTAGACTTGATCTGCCAAGTTAAGGTTTTCAAAGACTTTGGTATGGGGCATCCTACAGCCTAAGGGTCTGGATCGTTCCAGGGGTGGGTGGGAGGGAGGGAGGTGCTGTCACCGCCCCCAGGCACAGGGAGCAAGCAGGATTCATCCCTCCTGGGCTGCTTGCTGAGGGCCACAGATGTGTGAAGGCTTTACCTGTCTCAAGGGGAAAGAGAACCAAGTGCTGGAAATAGCGCTGGAGAAGAGGAGAGAGATGCAGTGCTTGACTCATGGACAGCCTTAATTCTCAGGTACTCTCACTTGTTAAACTCAGTATTTGTAGCCTTGGGGTGGTGAGGTGTGGTTTGCCTTGCCTGGAACACTAGTGGTGTTGGGAGAGGAGGTTCTGGGCTCTGCCCACAGCAAAGTCCCCGGCTGGCGTAAGCTCTTGAGGAGCAGCTGCGAGGCGCTCCGGTTGCTGCCCTGCAGTGGGACACGCACTGCTGCTCTCTGGAAGCTTTTCTTCCCTGTTTTGTGTGGAAGCTACCTCAGTTCTCAAATGTGGATTGGTTTGCTCTGGGCTCTGCTGTGGTAGGATAGCAGAGGCCTTTGGAGGACAATGCTGAACATATGATTATATTTAAGAAGTTCCTCAAACTGCATCATTCTTCATCATTACATCACGCTTCTTGCTACAGCTGCTGGCCAGCTGTTGCGTACATGATTCTGGGAAGTGCCAGGTACAAAACTCAGCCTATCCAGCACAAAGACCGAGATGCACCAAAGCTGCAGTAGAGACCTTGTCTGAGCTGGAAGAAAACACTTCCTTTGGGGAGGCTGGCGACTAAGCTCTGGCTGGCTGTTGCTGGCTGCATGGCGTGAAACACCTCTGTTGCTGGAGAGGGCATCCTGTCCTGTCCAGTACCGAGCAGTGATGCTGTGATGCAGGCAGTGTTCTGGTTCCAGGTCAGACCTGTGAAGGGAGTGCTCCATGACTGTAACTAGCAAGCCAGGCTGGTTTTGGCATAGCTGCTCTGCTTTATAAGGGGTGGACTGAGCTGCTAAACCCACAGTTTTCTGCTGGTTGTTAAGCCCAGAAGCACTGATGCGCAGTTCCTCTTCGAGGCGGGGGGCTCTTGGGTAACTGCAGACTAAACCTGGCTGCAGTGTAACTTCTTTTTAATTTATTTTTAAACTTTAATCCTAACCTCCGGGTGAGGAAGTGGGACTTGTGAGCTGGCTTTGTAGCTGGCTCTGACGAATGACTTGTCTGTCACCTGGACTGTTCTGCATCCTCCGGATGCTGTGTGGCATAGCCGTGTCCTGCGGGACCAGTCCGATCTCCGCTCCAACCTTACGGGTCAGCCCAAACCTGCAGTCTGTTCCTGACAGTAAGCCAAGGAAATCCTGTGTAGCTGTGAGGTGAAATACCAGGAGCAAAGCTTTGGTGTGTGTAGTAATTGGGTACCGAATCGCTGTGCTCACCACCTGGGGACTGGAATTGCTCTCCCGCTCTGGAGGCTGAATGGGCCGCACTGTGATAAGCAGTTTAATTGTTTCCCCACATCTGCAGCGGCGCCGTAAGGCGAAGGGATGTGAAGTGAAGGCAAGCTTGAACGGGAGCCGAGCGCACCTACAGAGCCTCACCGCCCCTCTGCGACGCCGAGGCTGCGCTGTTCTGTGGCTCGGGAGCACCTCTCGCCGTGCAGGCCTTACGCTCTCGCTAAACTCTGTTCTCCTGCGCCATTTGATAGCATCGAGCCGTCAGGTTTTCTTTCTGGGAAGTGTTTTGGATTTACTGAAATGGGAATGAGACTCTGAGCAGGGTCCAGTGGGTGCCAGTAAAGGGGTACCCCCTTTAATTAAGCGTTTGGGCATTGCCTTAGTAATAAAGAACTCAAAGCAAGGTTGACACGGGGAGGAGGGTCAGAAGAAGAAGCTTAGAGTAATTGAGGACAAATCTGTTTCTCTTATGGTAGTGTGCTCTCAGGGACACTTTGGACTGTCGTGGGTGGGTTTTGGGCTGGGAAGTGGGATTTCCTCATTTCTCTCCTGGGATCAGTACAGACTATGCCTAGGGCCATGCTCTGCTCTGCTCTGCTCTGGGAGCCCCGAGGCAGAGAAAATGGGAGTAGAGCTCGAAGTACTGAACATACAGGTGTAGAGGCACTGCTGTTGTGAAGGATTACAAAGTGTGAGCGTGCTTAACTTGCCTAAGAAACGCAGGCGTGAAGGGGAGAGTGGGATCTGGGTGCCCAAAGCACATGGTGAGCAGGGAAGGGTGACGCTCGGCTCAGACCTGAACAGGTACAAAACTCAGCAGAGGTTTGGCTTAATTTTCTGTGTTGCCTCTGAATGGCATCTGACTCTTCTTGGGGCGTGCATTGGAGTTCCAGTGACTGCCCCCATTCCTAGGATTCTTGCAGAGGGAGCAGGTAAGTCATCGAGCGCTTCGCCGTGTTATTTTGCACTCGGAAGGAAGTAGGTATGTTATTTTTTTTCTCTTTTGCAACTGAAATGAATATTTTGATCTCCCTGCTTGAGTCAAGAGGAGAGCAGAGCAGATGCTATCTCCTGTGTCATCGTGTGGCTCTTGGGCTCGTTCTGCTGTCACCCAGGAAGATATGGGACACAGTGTTGGGGTGCTGGGAAGGCAGGCTGCAGCCTTTCGCCTTCTAGGCAAAGCACAGGGGCAAGGCACAGGGACACAGCTTGTGCTTGCACTTGGAAATGCTCAGTGGGGGTTTTCCCCTCAGATGCAGGGAGGTCTTGTACTGGTCAGAAACACTTGAAACAAGGTAGTTTTCCTGTGAAGAAGGGAGAAATTGCTGGAATCCTCTCTTCTTGTGTACTCTCTCTGTACCCAGGTCCCAGTCTGGAATAATGTGTCTGGTGGCTGTGTTGGGGTGGTTTGATCCTAGTTTTTTCCCCAGTTATCCACAGGCACAGTCAGGAATCTGCAAAACCCAGTGTCAAACACCTTTGTTGCCATACGAACGCTTTAATTTAGGCTGAAAGTTGTCAGCAATAGATTTAAACCTGTGCTTTTTTGGAAAAAAAAAGAAAGAAGTTGTGGGTTGTTTGTTTTTTTCCAGTCCCTTTCTTGGCCTGTGGAATTTGGGCGCTGGCAATGGCAGGGTGTGCTTGTGCTGGAATTGCGGGGGGGAGTTGCTTGGAGCAAGCCTTGGAACTTCTCTGCCTTGGAGCTTCTCCGCCGTGGGGGCGCGGCGCTGCGCCGCTTGCGGAGGAGGCCGGTTCCCCTGCCACGGGTTCGGTAGATCCCGCTGCCTTCGTACCTGTCAGGGCTGAGGACTCGCTCGCTCAAGGTAAGCAGCCACCTCCGGAACAGGCCTGTACTGAAATAATTCAGCTTGGCTCCTGATTTCTCCATCCCAGAGCGGGATGGGGGTAAATTTGGAGCTGCCTCTTGTGTTGGTGGACCTGTGAGGAGGGGTCCAGCCTACCCCTGCTCCTGGCTGAAGCTATGAAGGCCATGGTCAAAACCAGGCAAGGGTTAGGTTTTAATTATGGAATGCAAGTAAACAAGATAATTTAGGTGAAATATATTGCGGTGAAATTAATGCTGCTGGAAAGCGACGCAGGCTCTGGGAAGCCATGCACGCTCTGCTGGTGCTATTTAAGGTGCTGGTCTTGGCTTTTTTCATTTAAATCAGCCTGGTTTGCACCGGAGTACTCCAGAAGCTGATGAACTGGGAAAGCCTCATGCTGCCCTGCTGCTTCGGCAAGTTGCGCTGTTGGTGCCTCGGTGCTTTTGGACTTGCTGTGTGATTGAACGGCTGGCCAGCTCGGGTTGGGGCAGCTGGTGAAGAGCAGACAGCTATACTGGAACAGCCCAGAGAGGAGGAGACACAAAAACCTGCACCTGCAGGAAGGGGTTATCAGTTTGATGGGTTTTGGTGACTCCCAAATTTCTGCGGGTTTAAGGGAATGTGCTGCCCAGCTGGGAGCTGCTGATCTTCAGGGAGCTAATTCCTCCTCCAGAAGCTTTCTCTGCTGCTGAGGCATGGGAGTAATGCAGCTTCGTTTTGCAGCTTTCCCGTTTTATGCTGGGTGGTTGAAGTTGGATCGCTTACATCTCGTTCTGCCAAGAAGTGTTTAGAATAGTTTTCATGAGGAAGGTTGAAAGTTGCAGGTCCATGGCCGATGCCCTGCCTGTTCTGCATAAATCACTGGGTGGTGAATATATTTAAATGAGGAGCTGTGACAGTCTTACTGGCTGAGTCATAAACCAGGGCTGAGCAGCTCTGTAAAGCTGAATCTTAATGCCTTGGCGTGGAGTGGCTGGGTGGGGTGGTAAAGCTGATGGGGTGGCAGGATGCTTCTGAGCAGGATGCTCCTGTCCTTAGTTACGCTGCCGCCAGGACTAGAAACGATGCTGCGTACGGAGCCAGGGTGCTGAGAACAGCCTTTTGTCAGTGGTGCTGGCCTTGTTTCCTGTTGGGCTTTGCACCCCCTTGGTAGGAGCAGCAGTTCTTGTCCCTGGCAGGCAGGGGAGAGATCTTAAACCTTGCTTTCCAGTCTGGTGCTTAACACTGAAGCCCTGGTGCTGTGACATCAGCCTGTAGGAAATTATGGTGCTTAAACACTTCCAAGGACCTTCTTGAAATATTTCATTATCTGAGGAATTTTGTGGGATACCCAGAAGGTGAATATAAACCCTTGGAATGTGGCTGCCTCTCCAACAAGCACTCCAGCCAAACGTGACTCTTGAATATGAAACCTCATCAAGATTTTATTTCTTTTTTTCTTTTTTTTCTTCTTTTTTCTTTTTTTTTTTCAGATTTGACTTTGGTTGCTGCAGCCCTCCTCACAACGGAGGAACCCTGCCCACTCTCGGGCACTCCAGCGCTTTGCCTCCAGCTTCAGTCCCGTTAGGAAAACTCATGCTTGCCTGGTGGCTGTGTCCTAGGGAAGCTTGAATGCTCTTCTTGGTGTGCAGAGCTGTTCTGGTGATGGATAAAACAGTACTTTGCTCTGCCATCAGCATTGCCAAAACAGGGTTGAGGGTCCTGCCACAAGCCCTCTGGCCAGGCTCGGGTGTACTGACAGAACTTTGGAAGGGTTTCCTCCAGAGCAGGGTTTGGAGGTGTTTGGTGTTCCCAAAGAGGAGGCTTTTCAGGACTGCCCTGTCCATCGGTCTGTCTTTCACACCTCTAATAGCTTTGCTTGCTGATTCAATGTGTAGAGCTTTGTACCTTTTTTAATTTAAAAAAAAAAAAGCTACAAAATAGGCAGCCAGAGAGGTGGGAAATTCTGACTCGACTCCTGTGATGGGCTCTGAAAGCCAAACCAGGCAGGAACTTCAGTGAGATTTCCTGCCTTGCTAGACATGGGAGTTTATCCCTCGGGGTCTTTCTCTTTCTCCGTGGGCTCTTTAGTACTTAATAAGACAAAATGTCCAATGGAAGCTTCCTCTCTGATTAAGATATTCATTGTTTCTCTTCCGTGTGGCTTCTCTGAAGCCTCATAAGGGGTTTTGTTCAGCCTTTAATTCAATTAAGAAATCAAGCGAGAGATGCAAATCTTTTTAGCCTCATTGGCTTCAGTGCTCATGACTGCATCTGAAGGGAACATCTGCACAGTACAGCAGGGCAGCTTGGGAAGGAATCCTTTGGGCTTCTGCTGAGATTTCAGGTGCTGCTGGAGGCTTGTGGAGGATTTTGTCCCTTTGGAGCACAGGGTGGAGGAAAGATTGGGGTCACCTCTCAGTGTCAGTGTCTTGGTTTGAACCCCCTTCTGCAGCAGCACCTCCAGATGACATCTCCTTTCCAACTGGGTGACTCTGATGAAAGGTCATTAGCTGGTGTCAATTAGTCTCAAAACAGCTGGTGGATGGTGAGCGATACCAGGGGACAGGACACACAGCAGTGACTGTCACACCGGTTGCTCTTGCACATGTCCTTCAGTGCCTGCCTGCTGAGGAGCACAATGCTCTGATGCCTCCCAGTCCTCACACTGAAAAAGCGATGTCCTGCAGCTTGTTTTCCCATGTTTCCTTGTCTTGTCTTGGGCGCATTGGCCATCCTTTCTGGCTAATGCTGCTGAAAGGTTTTCTGCACAGCTTGCTGGGCTGCCTTGGCCAGGCAGAGTTTCTGCTGCTTGTTTAGGAATTGCAGTGCATGCTTTTGGCAGGTGGGGGTGGCTGAGCCTGCCTGGGCTGGGGGGATGCTGGGCTCAGCTTAGTATGCTGAGGACTTTGGTACAGAAATCCAGGTTAGCTTTACAGTGCTGCACAGCTCAGCTTTGCTACTGCAAATTCATGTGTAAGCCAGCTGGCCCCCCATGTAAATCGTTTCGAGGGTCAGACTGCAGCGAACACCAGCGCCCACGCAGTGACGGGGATCTATCTTGAGTCCTAAATCTCCTGCTTCCCATGTCTTGAGCAACTAGTGCCCCTCAAATCCCACCACGGGGTATTGGGGACTGGTCTTGTGTATTCCAGTTGGTGGGATAACTCTTCCGTGGTCCAACCTAAAACTGCTTTGGTCTCGTCGCTGTTGGATGCCTCTCTCTGCTGCCTGCCCAGATGTTCTGCCTGCCTGGGTTTCAGCTGTCCCAGGGGCTGTCCTGCAGGGTGGCTTCTGCTGAATACAGATGCTGATAAAGCATCTCTGTGTGTGTGTGTACACACATCTGTCATGTTTGTCTTCAAACTACACAGTTGCATAGCATTCATACAGAAGGAGCTCCTAGCCCTGTCTTTGTTGCTGGGCTTTGTTTTGTTTTAACCTCGTTGAATTTCCTTTGGATTTGTAGTATTTTAGTACTACCACCTTTAGCTTAGCCCTTCAACCTAGAATGAAATATTTGGATTTTTACACTCTTAGTTTCCAGGCAAAAAGTTTCAAGAGGAGTTTTGAGGGGCTTGCTCCGGGCTGGCTGCGCGCTGGCAGCCCAGGCACAGGCAGAGCTGCAGTAAGATGGATGCCCTCAGGCAGCCAGCCCCTTACTCTGCCCCGCTACAGCTGTATATTTAGCCTATATGCCCTTTCCAATAACAGCCGGGAGAAGATGCCTGGGGAGGAATGCGACTCATCGTTTCCCTGAATGCCGTCCCGGGATCCTGCTATCTGTCACGCAGCGCTGCTCGTGCCAGAAACGCTGCCTTGCTAACTTCCCCTTCTACAAAACTGCCCTATCAAACCTCCCCATCCTTTTTTGGGGGGTTTTTAACACTCAGGTTCATAGCCCCATTGGCTCCTGGGGTAAACTCAGTTTGCTTGGGTTGGAGCCTGGTTTGGGTTAGTTTGGCTGCTGGTCCTTTTATCGGAGGAGAGCATGGCCCATGTACCCCATCGCCCTCGTGCCCCAGCACATTCCACTTTGTTTTCCCTTGGGGCTGGCTCACAGTGTGCGGTGGCACTGGTGAAGCTGTCCTTGGCGATTATTTGGACTCTCCTGCTTGTTGGTGCGTATTTGTACCCCAATATGCCTGTTTGCCAGCAGCCAGGAAAATGGTGGCTATACCTGACTGGGATGTTTGGAATTCCAGGGGGAAAAACTGATATCCAAGGTCTCCTAAATACTTGGGAAGATAATATCTGAGTTTCCTTTCAGCTGAATGCAGTTGAAGATATGATCTGAGTTGGTTCTCTGGGAATAACAAAGTGGGAAGGAGGGATTGACTGTGGCTGCTGAGACTTTTCATTCAAGAGGCTGAAGTCTCGCCCACCTGTGGTGGGCGCAGCAGCCGCCAGAGGCACGGCTCAAACATAGGTCAAGCAGCCCATGCAGGCTACAAGTGGCATCTTGGAGCTGCCTCTGCAGGATGTGCTGGAGGTCATACATCCTACTGAATGCGAAAGTCACTGGTGTGATGAGCAGCCCAGCTCAGCACCGCGCTGCCCATCAGCCGGAGCAGAGGCATCGGTTGGTGTCTCCAGCCCCAGGCTGAGGGGACAACTGTGGGCAGGTTTTGGTGGCCATGGGGGGATGTGAGATGTACGTGAGAGGGTGGTGGGAAGGCTTCATCACACAGAGCTGTGGGTTTCAAATGAAAGGAAGAAGCAGCTTTCTGCTGTCTTTCGTTAAGCTACAGGAAAGTTAAATGTCTTGGTGCTTACTCTAGCAGAATAAAAACCGCTGCGAGGTGTTGATTGCTGTGACCACTTCCTGTGCAGGCTTCCCCAAGCTGCTCGTGGCATGTGGGGCTTGAAGAAGCAGTTCAGTGACCGCTCGCAGCCGGGTTCCCTGCCAGCAGCTTGTCCCCCTGCCTGACACACAACTTTTAGCACTGCTGGGTTTGGTTTGTTTGGTTTCTCAGTGTCAGAGTTTCCTGTTACTGATGCCAGATGTGCTGGAGACGAGCGATGCAGAAGTGCAAGGGGCAAAGCTGGGAAGGTATTGGGTTTGTGTCCATAGTCCTTCGAGCTGGGTGTTGCTTCTCTTGGCCGTGTAACCTGTTGAGATGCAGTTTTGGGGTGAAGTGCAGCCAGATCAGTACCTCCTGGGCTGGCAATGTCTGGGATGACCAGCTAGTGATGGCATGGCAAGCTTATCAGCTGGCTGGGGGGGTGGAAGGGCGTCCCATGACTTCAGGAAGCACAGAGTCATAGAATATACTGAGTTGGAAGGGATTCATAAGATCAAGTCCAACTCCTGCAGCATGGCCAGCCAGTCCACGGAGGGGATTGTCCCGCTCTCCACCGTGCTGGTGCAGCCTCACCTTGAGCACTGGGTACAGCTTTGGCTGCCACAGTACAAGAGGGACACAAAGCTATGGGAGAGTGTCCAGAGGAGGCAATGAGGATGGGGAAGGGTCTGGAGGGGAAGTCTTATGAGGAGAGGCTGGAGTCCCTGAGTTTGTTCTGATGGGCTCTGCTAAGGCAGCTTTCTCCTGTGGTCACTGCCTGCTGCTTTGTTTTTGATGTATGTACGGCTGTAAGCAGGCAGCTGTGATCACAGCATCATGCCAAACACTTGTGAGCTAACTTCTCTTCTAGAGAGGCTTCCGGTCTCGCTGTGAAGCCGCTGTCCCCGCAGAAGCCTGGTCAGCACTGTGCAGGACGGTATGCAGGACAGATGCCATTTCTCTGAGCAGGCAGCTACAGCTAGTGATGTCTGTCCTCCACCCCTCCTGTTCCCTTGCAGTGGCTGTGTGCTGATTGGGTTGTGGGGGACGAATGCCTCTCTGTGCAGCTGTCCCCCTGTACGTCCCTTTCCGTAGCTCATCCCTGGCGCTGCAAGGTCTGGATCCCAGGTCGTCCTCTGCGAACAGTGACTGCTGAAGCCACTGAGGCTGGAAACAACCCCCAGAGCCTTTTGCAGGACATTGCCATATCTTACAGCATAGGCTGCTGGAGGGGGTGCTGCCTGTGTTTTGGGGTACGTCTGGAGCGAGGCAAGTGTGGAAACTCTTACTGTTTCCGGAATTACACGCTCCAGAGTGTTCTTTGTGCATGTCATGTGTCAGGCTCGTGGGTTGAAGAGACTTTATCTCTTTCGTTCACAAATATGGTGATGGGCAGCTCTGCCCAGACATGCTGCTTCTGAGCTGTTTCTGCCTCCTGCCCCCCGCCTCGGGCTCCTTCAGCACCACACAGCCATGCACGGAGAACCAGCCGCCTCTGCCCCGACTGGGCCGCCAGACTGGCACCATTGGTACTTGCTGTTGTGTTTTGGACCGGGGGAGTGTGTAGGGCAGAGTGCCACCTTTGTGTGCCTGGCTGGTGATGCTGGGTTTCATCATTCCTCCTGCTTTCCGCCTTGACACGCAGACGCGCGGTAGCTGATGGGACTTGCCCAGAGATCCTCCTGTGGAAACATGCACGAGAGATCTTTGCAGAGACAATAGCTACGTTCCGGAAAGTTGCTCTGGCCCTTTTTAGCTGAGTCTGAGTTTGCTTCCTTAGAGAAAGGCCGCTCATTTGCTTTCTTTAATGAGGATTTTGGTAAATAAGCCATGAGGTAAGTGGGATTCCTCCTGACTCTCCTAAACACCTTCCTAGAGAATTGCACGGCAGTTACCTGAGCTTCCTGCATGCTCAGTTCAGAGGCATTAATATGCTGGCAGTGATTAATTACCGCAGCCCAGCAATGTGATTGTGTGCTGGAGCAATTGGATTAGATGCAGCCGGATGGAGGCTTCACTTTCACTGGTTCCTGCTGAAGTGGTGGCATAATCAGCCACAGAGGTGGAGTGATTTCCAGGGCAGCCGGGCTTCCCCTGGCCCCATGCTCCTGATTCTGCTCCGGGCAGAAGGAAGGGGCCCTGGGAGGATGGGTGGTGGGCAGTAGCTACTTTGTCCTGCTCTCAGTCCTCCCATTCAGTCCCACTTTCCATCCGCACTGCTCTGCTTCTGAGTAACGAAGGCAGACCATGTCCTTCGCGTGCCGGTGGGCTTGCATGGAGAAGGAGCGAGCTCCAGTGTTGCCTTGACAAGTCAGCATCATATCAAACGTTGCATCATGTCAACACGACTTCACCCTGCAGGCCCAGTTCCATGTCTGAGGTGGAGTTTGGCACTGGAGTCCTGGCATCGCCACTGGCATGTGCACCGAGCACTAGGACTCGCAGCAGATGTTGATACTGACTTTGATGTTTCATCCAACAGTCTTGATGGCTCAAAGGTGAGACTGAAAGAGCTCCCAGAAGCAGAGAAAAAGAGAAAGTAATTTCTCTCAGAAGATCAGACAGAAGGAAACATCCTGAAATTCAGGACTAACCTGAACCTCTGTGTTTGTTCTGCGAAACACTGCGTTACGTACAGATCCTGCTGGAAGAAGGAAGGAGCACTGTCCCACATAGAGGAGCTGGGGTAGCCTAACCCTGCCTTGTAGCTTCAAGTGCCATCCAGGGCAGTTGGCCCTATGGCTTGATGCTTCGCTGAGATCAGCAGGTGACCGTGCAGCACACCATCTGTGTTTGAGGTTTGGCCCCATTTGAGCTTGTGTGAAGGGTGGAGGTGTTTGTTCCTGCAGAGCTCCAGCTCTGTGCCGCTTGGTGATTGCGGGTGACGATCCTGAACGCTGACTTTCCCCCACGTGCAACTGGGATGGTGTCTCAGCCAAGTGAGTCTGAGTTGGGCCATGGTAGCATCATGTGAAACAATTCAGGCTCTTGAACTTCACAGAGGTGCTACTCGGGTCCCCGGTGCTGGTGGCCAGCGGACCTGCTGAGCTGGACTTCTGGCTTTTAGGCAGAGGATCTCCTATCACAAGAAGCATTCGGCCTTGAAGCACTAGGCCATGTAGACCTCAGCACTGCGGGGGCGATGCCTTGTTCCAGCTATCTGCAGCCGCCTTTCCTCCTTAGCACACAGCATGAGAGGCTGGCACTGTTTCAGCTTCTGTCAATTGTTTGGTGAGGTGGAGCTGTGTCGAGAGATTTTTTTGGCGGTGCAAAGTTGTTCTCAGCTCTTCTGGGTTGTTTGGTTTTGTTTTTTCCCTTTTGTTACTAGGCACTGACTTTCTCCTACACCTCCTGTGTGCTCTGCTTCCATAGTTCCCCTAAAATGACTTGGTGTGACCCGTGCGTGCCACACGAAACCGTCACGGCCAATGTACGAGTTGCTTGGCTGAGGGACACGTCTCAGACGGGCGGCATTTGCCTGCTCCCATAGTTGTTTCTGAAATGGGTGATGACTTCATCTTCCTCTCCTGCTCGCCACAGATATCAAGAACCAGCTCCTCTCTGGCCAAATCCTCCCCTTGATCCAACAAAAAAGGCCCAGGCCAGATTGTGGTACTTGGCTGAGCAACGCGGAGCTGTGCCCGCCTGTGCATGAGCTCCGTCGCAGCCCTGACAGGCCACTGGCAGGGCCTGGCTTGACGCACCTGGTGCTGAACCTCTCCAGACATCTCTACAGGTCGGAGTGGTTGTATGCTGGGCGTCTGTCTGTCTGGGGTGTTTCTCCTCCACTCAGGTGCGGAGGCCCAACACAGCTGTGAGACAGCCACGTTTTCATGCTGATAGCATCTTGGCCCCGCAGCGGCTGCTGGGTTCTGCTGCTGTGCTCCTCCCCTGGCGAGTCTCTGATCCTGCCTGTACTTGTGCAGAGGTTGCTTTCCAGTCCCTCACACAGCAACTTGCCAACAAGCTTTAGGAGAGGTGGTAGCTTATGGGACGAGGCATCACCATCACGATGTCTGTACCTGGATTCCGCAGGGTCTGAAGGTAATTCTGTCTGTGGTGCTTGCTTAATGCACCACAGGGATGAGTCTTCCTCATTTTCCTGCTGTGATGGTCAGTGGCCTCCTCAGGACCTCTTGCAGATGCCGGCTCCCAACTCTGTAGCTCATTCTCAGCCTGTAGTTGTCTCCTTGCTGAGGTGGGTTCATGTGGGTTCATTCACAATCAATCAGAGTGTGTCAGACTCGTGGAGGGATAGAGGATAGATAGAAGGAGGTGTGCTCTGTAGGGAGTGTGACTTACCCTTACCCACCTAGCCACTTCTTTTGTGATGACGACCTCTGGAGAAGCAGCTCAGTTGTCTAGCTCCACATGAAGACCACTGCATGCCAGTTGCATTTGGGAAGAGCCTGGCCTTGGCTTTCCTCTTGTTTTGCCTGGTGCATTCCCGTCAGTTGTTTCAGGAAGGACATGAGCAGCGGGGGAATGGACTTTCTTCTGGCACTGGCATCTCACTGACCATCCCACCATCTGTCTTGCTGTTTCCAGCAACATTATCCATCCTGCCTCCACTGCCTCTGTGGCCTTTCACTTGAGAGAGGTTTTCTGAGATTGGCAGTGTTCAGATCAGGTATCAGCTTCATGGGTGCTGTAGAACCTATGTTCAGAGGTTACTGGGTACAGCTTGTGATTTCCCCTTCCCATGGCCCGCTCCCCTAGCTGCAGCTGTGCTTGCTGTGCCCACTCCCTTGGGATGGGGGATGTCAGCCCCTGCGTGTGAGTGGGTGGCTGTGAAAAGGCCCATCAAGGGCTGAGGGTCTGCTGGTCCTTACAGCCTCAAGCTGTGCCAGGGCAGGGTCAGATTAGACCTTAGGAGAAAGTTCTTCACTGAAAGAGTTGTCAGGGCCTGGAACAGGCTGTCCAGGGAGGGGGCTGAGTCACCATCACTGGATGTGTTTAAAAGGCGGGTATTTGAGGTGCTCAGGGATGTGGTTTAGTAGAGGACAGGTGCAGTTGGACTCGATCTTGAAGGTCTTATCCAACCTTGTGATCCTATGGTCCTTGCACGCTACCTCCCAGCTTCTCTAGAGTGCAGGGTTTAGGTTGAGCAACCAAATCGTGCCAGTATGTGCTTGCCTGGCTGCAGTGCAGCAGGACAGCTGCCCTGATGTGCATCACACCTGCAGCTGGAATGGGCTGGAGTAAGTCAGAGGTGTGTTCAGAGGACTGGGGGCAGCAGTTAGAACTTGTGCTGGATTTGCTGTGGGAATTTGGAGCCGCTTCTCTCTCGGCATGCAAAACAGGAGTTGCTTCAAGACCTGAGTGTACTTGGCCTGAGGGAGCCCAGTCCCTTGTGCTCCTGGGGCTGAGCAACACCTGCTTGATCTGTATGTCTGTCCTGCAGTTCTGCCTAACCCACTTCCCCACTTATCACCACTGTTGAGTTTGCTAGCTGCAAGCAGAGATACCAGAGTGAGCAGCATGGCTTCCCTGGGGCCCCAGATGGCTCTGTCCTCTTCCATGGACCCACCTGCTCTCCTGCAGACAGGCCATGAGGAGGAACACGGGGTGGGTGCTGATCCATGACTCCTGTGCACCGTTGCCAAACACAGTCTGGAGGGAGAATGGGCTGGGAAAGCTAAGGCAACAATGTGCCAAAGGAACAGAGGAGACAAAGGACAGCTGTGATCCAGGGGCTTCAGAGAGGGTGGGGATGGGGAGAGGGCAAGAGGAAGAAGGCAATGAAGTGAGCAAGAGCCAGAGATGTTTCTTGGCAGTGTGGGGGCAGGTGAGCTGTGCAGGCAGGGGGAGGTGGACGGCAGGTAGCAGCGTGGGACGCGGTGTGTGCGGTCTGGTTTTTGGGGCACATATTGCTGGCCTCCAAATCGAGCCTAAACACACTGATGTGAAAAGCTGGAACTGAGAGGAGACTACCTGGCCTGAAAGCCAGCGGAGCAGAAGTATCTGTTGTGTGTTGAGCTGTCAAGATGTCAGCTGTGGAGTACCGAAGATTTCTTGGGACTCTCATACTGGGTAACTGGGTTTTAAATCCACTGACACCCCAGCCTGACTTCAGCTGTCCCTGAAAGGTCACCTGTTAGCCCCGCACTCTGGCTCGGTTCCACAGTACCTGCATCTCCCTAGCTGAGGCTGGAGCTGAGGATGCTGTGGCCCCAAAGCAGCAGAAATGTGGTTTTGCATGTGGAAAAGCAGGAGGATCTTCTTCTAGAGATGCTGTGCATCAGAAGAGGAGCTGAGCTCTCTTCAATGGTCATGGTAACTCTTGTAGTTAAATCAAAAAGCTGAAATGAAGAGGGTAGTGTGGCTGGTAACCCTCCAGCCGTTGCAAGGAGGTCTGTGTGGGTTAGCAGACTGACTTGGGTATCATAATGAACGTGCTGATCAGATTTCCTTTGTTCATCCAGGTTCCAGGACTCCTAGGATGAGGCTGCTGTGAAGGACTGGCAGATCCCCTGCCTACACTGCAGTGCCTGCGGCTTACCTGGGGTCCCCTTTCTGGCTGGAGCACCGTCGCTGAGGCCGCTGGCAAGAATGACTGTTGGATGCCCACTACAGCCCCCTTTCCTGGGGAGGACTTGGCTCCCCGTGCTGTTGCTGGCGGCTTCCGCTCGTTGCCACTGGCCCAGCGAGCCGGCAGAAGTGGTTCGGGACTGGGAAAACCAGCTAGAGGCATCCATGCACTCTGTGCTCTCGGACCTCCGTGAGACTGTGCCGGCTGTGGTGGGCATACCGGACAGCTCTGCTGTGGTGGGACGTTTCTTCAGAGTCTCCATCCCCACGGATTTAATTGCTTCCAATGGAGAGATTGTCCAGGTGAGAAATATAATTCCCTGACATTCTTTTTTCTTTCCTGATCTTGCAGAAGTTGAGCCAGCTGCCTCGCTCATAGGCTGGGCCAGGAGGGTTGCTCTGGAGCAGCCTTAAGGTTCTGTAAGACTATAGGAGGGGGATTAATAGAAACTAAATTTTAAAATCCTCATTTTACTGCAGAGTTCCTTTCTTCTCTAATGCAGAGGGGAAACTTCTCAGAGATAAGTGTTGGGGTTTGTTGGCTACATTTAAACTATGAAATACTCTGCCCCAGAACGATGGGCCCATGTGTAAGGAGATGTTGCCTCAGGATCTGGGGAAGGGGTACGGATTCCCCATGACTACTGCTGCTCTGAGGCTCAGGGAGTTTGCTTTGCTGTGGTAACAAAACATTGATAGACAAACAGACTTTGTTCTGCCAGCAGTGTGCTGGGCTGCCTTTGACACGGTCTCTCCTGACCTCATCCCAAAGTCCTCTTGGGAAAGACAGGAGCTTTTTTCTTTATCTGACTTACCCTGGTGTGTCTGCACTGCAGACACCTGAAAGGGCGTTTTGGATTTGGTCCTGAGGGCAAGAACGTGTTAGAGTAGCCTGGAGGAGGGCAGGCATGCTGCCTGCCAAACATGCGCCTGCTCAGCTTTAGTCCTTTCCTGGGAGGATGCTGAGATGTCTTTTCAGCATCTGCTTGCTTGGATTGTGTGGAGTTCAGAAAATCCTGTTTGGAAACAGGATCACCTTCCAATCTCGGGATTTTTATTGCTTTTTTCCAAGAGCAAAACTGAAAAACAGTTTTTAAAACCCGTTTTTAGAAAACATTATAAAAAGACAGCCTTCTGGTGTGTCTCAGAAGATGAGAGGGAGACGGAGAGCGAGGCAGGAGAAAGCCTGACATCTCAGCTTCTCCTTGAAGGCAGGTTTGTTTCAGCTCCACGTACTGTCAAGTGGTGATCTCAATCCAGAGTCATGATCTGGCTAGCTCCAGCAAGGGTGCCAGGACCAGCTGGAGAAAAGCTGCAGAATGCATCTGGTATCGACAGACGGGGAGGAGGAAAACGGTGGGCGAGCCCCTGGCTCAAGGAGTCAGAGAAGGAAGGGGACCCGCTGGTTTTGGAGCAAAGGCTGGGACATTTAATTGCCTCTGCAGCTGAGGAGACGGTGGTGCCTGCCCTCACGTAACCACAGCCTGTTGTCTGAGCAGGAGGCACCTGTATAGCTCTGGGCTGTGGTGAGCCCAAGATCTCGTGGTACAGAAATGGTGAATTTGGTTTGGGTTTCAAGGCCAGGTTGGATGGGGCCCTGGGCAACCTTGTGTAGCTCCAGGCCTGGATGTTGGTGGCCCTGCCTGTTGCAGGAGGGTTGGAGCTCTGTGATCCTTGGGGTCCCTTCCAACCCAGACCAGTCTGTGATTCTGTGATTGGTGTGATTGTTCTGGTGGTATTCACTGGCCACTGCGACAGCAAGAATTACTTTCAGTGTTTGTATAACACCACATCTTCATTGGTCCCCTTTTTCAGGCACCAAACTCATCTGTGTTAGCACTGGTGTGTGCAGGAAAATCCTTTGATAGATTATTTCCACCCTGTGTGAGAGCTTTGAACAATACCCTGGTGTTGAGGTGTGTTGCTCACACAAACAGATGTGTGAAGAGACACCAACGGGCTGGGGTGGACCAGGACCCAACAGTTGCCAGCGCTGTGCAGCCCAGCAAACGCTGGGAGCGATTTTCACGCGTGCCCATCCCCTTACTCGAGCACATGTTGCATCTGTTCACCTTGAAATTGATTTTAAAAGCGCGGCAGACTCCAGGACACCATTAGCAGCTTCATGTAGCCAGTGTATTTGGAAGGTCTCTCCCTCATGGAGCATGTCTGGTGTTCTGCTGAACACGGCCAGCCTCTGCTACGGGGATTAGATTCCTGGCTACCGAGAGCCGCGTGGGTAGATTTTGGGTGCTGGGATGCATTTTTGTTTTACTGGGTAGTTCCAGGGCAGATTGCTCTGGTCTTTTTCTCAAGCTGCCTGGCTTTTCTCAGCCAGAGCAGTGAAAGCTGCTACTCCTGGCTCTTATTAACTGGTGGAAGAAGTGAGAAAAGAGTAAGGGCTATGCCCTTGAGGTGAAGCTTGCAGTGAGACGAGGTGCCTATACTCAGTTCCCTTCAATAAGAAATTTGCTATAAGTTCATTTTTGAAAAAGCCCCAAACCCAAAAACCGACCGATGTCCCCAAGGTCCCAGGATTTTCCCCTCTGGAGCGTGAAGGTGTGATTGCTCCATCTCTAGATCATTCCACTGATTATTTTTCTCAGTCAGCCTTGAAGCTGCTTCTCTGATCCTCTCCCTGTCGGTAAGCAAATTCCAGCCTGCTGTAGACAAAATGCTTCTCTCTGCAAACTTGGTTGTGGGATGGAAAAAACGCCAGGCATCTGGAGCGCGGCGGAGGAGTGCCTCGCAGGCACGCACTCCTGCACGGATCCGGGGGCTCCGTGTGTAATCAGGTATGAGCTCCTGGGAGCCATCACCGGTGTCTCCCTGCCACCCCAAGCGCCTCAAGCAGGGGAGATGATGTAGTTTAAGTACAGAAGCAAGTTTATTCTAACACCCTCAAGATGCCAAGGTGGAGACGGGGAAAAGAAAGGTCAAAATCCTACTTTTGTCTTAATTTCAGAGTCTTTTTCCCCTGCGTTGCTCGAGGCTTTGTGGCTGCTGTAACTCCTTGCTGGCAATTAGAAACCACGCTGCCAGCGCTTTGTCCTGCTGAGCAGGTGCCTCAGTTGGGTGCTGACATGTGCTCTGAAGGAAGGACGTACCTCATGCAGGTATGTCAGCCATTGAGTTTGGTGTCAGTTCGGTCCAGTCGCTGTTCTGTAACATCCTCGCTCCAGCGAGACATCACAGCCAGTTGGTCCTGGTACCCTTGTTGTGATCGGCGTTGGCTTGATGATTCCTGATGATTCAGGACCCCCCTGGCCTGATGATTCCTGACCCCATTGCCTCTCACCTGTGTCCTCTGGCTGTGGAAGGGACCGTGCTTGGTACGAAGACCAGGTGGAGTTCCTGTCCCTGCCACTTCCATTTGAAGCTGCTCCAATTAAAAACCAAGCTTCTAGCCTAAATTTAGAGATGGCTGGAAATACTTGTGTGTGCTGCCCCTTTGCTTAATCCCTTCCAGCTTCATAATATTTACTTCCTTTATGTATTTATAAGTGATGGGCCTGTTCCCCTGTCCTTGCTTCAGACCTCTCTAGTCTTTTCCCTAAAATAAGCTTTCTTTTCCTCTCCTCATCTTCACAGTTGCCTTCTACCGGTCTTCCAGCCCAAGTTTATTTTTCTTAAACTTGCATGACCGCAGCTACACAAAATACTCTCGATGAAATTTTACCAGCGCCTCATATAAAGGCACCAAAACTTCCTTTTCTCCTCTATAAATAACCTTGTTTGATATATCCTACAATTGTTTGCTTTTCCACATCTGCTGCTTTGCCTCAGACATCTTGCCATCACCTAAAATATCCAGGTCTGCCAGGTTTTTTCTATCTCAGCTCGGTGAGAAGAGGATGTTACCCAAGGTGCATGATTGTTGATTTATATTTTACCTCCTGTTCTTGGTCTCCGGGACGTCTGCTGGTCCCGTCTCTAAGGTCCAGTTTTTCTTCTCTGTCATTTCTGTTCGGGTGACAAGGCAAACGATTGAGGTGAGGACAGCAGCACTGACACCAACAGCACCTCTGTCAGCGTTTGGGACCACGGTGTTTGTCCTAAGTGTGGCTCGCTGCTCAGCCCACTGGCGATTGATACCCTGCTCATGCTGGGCTTGGTCTGTGAAAGTAAAGCCTCGCAGAGGAAGGCAGTTATGGGGCAGTTCCCTCCTTCCACGCAGGTGCAGGAATGGCTGTGGAAAGCATCTGGCATCTCCAGGTCTGCAGAGGGGCTTTCTGACTCCCAGCTGTAGGCTAGGGGCTGCGATGGGGCTTCTGTAGGCTGTGAGTGGGAGACATCCCAGGGCTACAGGCCCCACTCCGGAGACACCAGGCACTGCCCTTGGGGCCAAGTATTAAATACCAGCACTAACCGGCATTGCTGCGGCTCCTTTCCCTCAGGATATCTGCATAAACCCAGTCCATTCCAGTACCCACAAGGTGTTTGAGCCCTTGCACAGTCCAACATCCGAGGTGTGTATGCCCACAGTATAGAAAGGTGTGGAATTTACCACCTGGGGTTTAAGGAGGGTTTACTTCTTGCAAAAAAGACTTAGAGGTCCCTTGACCGTACTTCATTTGATGGCAAAACCAGCTCCAGGAAGGGCTCCTGGAGCGTGCAGCTGCCCGAGGCACAGCCCTGTGCAAGCCAATGCTTTGCTGTGACTTGAAGATCTGTAAAGCTGCTGACCTGCCTCTGTCCCAGGAGTGTTGGGTACGGGATGGATCCCGAGGAGCAGATCTGCTGCTTGGGTTCTTTAGAGCTAACAACAGCCTTCAGGTGAGCACAGCTGAGTCTTTCTCTTTGTGGCAGGCTCTTGGCTCCTGATTTTATGTATTTTTTTCATTTCCAAGCACATGACCTCACCTGGGCTGTGTCTGGAAGATGAAACACATAGTGGGGCCCCTGAGAACCAGCACCATACCCAAACACAGTCGGTGGCACAGCGATTAGAACAACTGCGTCCACTCGCATAGCTGGTTTGGTTTATTTACACAGCGCAGTTACCCAGCGGGTTTGTGGGGTTACTGGAGCACCCTATATTAATCCTGGGGTAAGAAAAAGGAGCCTGGCTTTCCAAGCAGGAGCCTGATTCTCTTCTATTTGCTGTCTGTTGGAGGGTATTTTACTGAACAGCTTTACTCTTGCCGGACTTCAGGGGTCTCAGTTTCTATGCAGGGGCTGTGAGCGTGTCGCAGGAGCCCTGGTGTGGAGTACCCGGTGCCGGGGCTGTGCCGCATGCCCAGCCCTGTGCCGAGCCCAGCCCGCAGTGCCAGCACACGCTCAGCTGCAGGGAAGAAAACCACGAAATACTGATTATTATAATTTTTTTCAAAATATTTTTCTTTTCTCTTGCAACAATCTTGATTTCAATGAGGTTTTAACTGAATGGGAATTTTATTAAGATGCCTTTTCCTCCAAAGAGGGAGACAAGCAGAGAGCGTGCCTGAGGGGCTGTGCCATCGAGTTGGGTGGCTGAAAAGGCTCTCTGCATCAAAGCACAGTGAGCTTCACCTCTGTCCCGGGCCTCTTCACCTGCGTCCCGGGCTTCAGGCTTCGAAGCTTTCCTGGACTTTGACTAGATGGTGCAGCAACAGCTGCTTTTAGGGCAGGGTGCTGGGATAAGTGGCAATACCTGGAACAGGTCCAGGCAAAGGACTTTTTGGGCAGGGCTTTGCTTAGCTGCAATCTTATCACCAAGATGAGCTGATAAGGTTTCTGCTGAGGGGGCTGCTTATCTTTTTCCTGCAGCGAGACAGACTTGGGGGAATTTGGCATTTTCAACACGCACTTAGTAACAAGCTCTGAATTTGGAGGAGTGGAAAATGTGACTCGATCTAATTATAAACTGGATTTTCAGATAGGCTGGGAAGTTCCTTGCTTTGTCCTGCTCCGATGGGGTTGTTGCCCTGAGCATCGGGGAGACAGGGGAGCAGCACGGTAAGGAGAATCCTGTGAATGAGCTGACCTGAGCTCGCAGGGTCTGGCTCGCCTTTCCTCGCCGTGCGCTTGAATTCCAGCTTTGCAGCAATCTGCTGACGGCAGGAATAAATTGCTGGGGCTGGTTAGCTGTGTGGCGGCAACACTAAACCCCCGGCACTTGGCATCCCTGCTGAGTGGTATTTTTGCTTCCCTTTGGCCTTTCACTTATAAAAAGTCGCGCTGAAAGAAGATCCCGACTGAACTTTTTTTTTTAAAAAAAAAAAAAAAAAAAAGCTGTTTGAGGCTTTTCCTGCCCCATGCTCACCCCCCTAACAAGGGAGAAAGCAGGGTGTGGGCAGCCTGTGCTGACCCCAGCCCTGGCGCGGGCGGGCTGCGCCTTCCCGCTTCAACAATAAGGCTAAACAAATCCTTCCAAGCTGCTTGCATGGATGGATGAAAGGAGGATTTCTTGGGACACTCAATGTTTTGTAGTGACCTCCCAGTGAAACAGCTGTTGTGTTCCATCGCCCGGGCAGAGTGGGACGCTGAATAGTGCCCTTATAGCAAACACAGAAGCGCATCTGGAAAAGAAATCGTCATGGAAGGAGTATGCGAGGGTGGCATGAGCTGGGCGTAGCCACTCGGCCAGCACCGTTGGAAAGCCATTTTACTGATCATAAAGAAGCTAAAACAGACAAAGCACAGCTCTTGGGGCTGGTGGCATCAGCGCAGTGCGGCCCTGTGCTCGCATCCGCAAAGGAGCTGGGCTGCTTTCCGTGCGTGAGGCTTTGCTGGCCTGCTCAGTGGCTGGAAAATGCTGACTGGCAGCAGCCATGTAAAACATCTCGCTTGGGTTTTCCTGAGCACGTAAAAGTAGAGCAGCTGCTTTGAGTGGCTTTGCTGCCTAGTCCTTCGGAGACTGAAGTTTGAGCTTGAAGTTGAGAGCCAGGACCTGTGGTACAGCCTCTGTAGCCTTCCTGTCCCCGAGCTCAGCTTTCTCTGCTGAAAGGTTTCATTTTTTTCTAAGGCAACAACTTCAGTGTGTGGAGACCTGTGGGAAGACCTTTGTGCAGGGCTCTCGCCTGGGACCAGCTGAAATGTGGGCTTAGTTTAACCGTCCTGACGTACCCCTACCACCAAGGAAGCCCTGATCATGGGCTGTTCCTACATAGTTTTCAGTCTCTGAACAGGGGTGGTTAGCTCCTGCTGGTAATGAACACTTCGGGTCACGGAGGCTGATGTACTTCTGAGAGCCGGTGAAGTCTCTGGGCTGGTTTTAGCCTTCCAGGGGGGAGATGTATCTGCACGAGATGTCCTGGAGCAGCAGTTTTGTCTGTGAGTTCCTGTGCCTTTCAGCCGAGGCAAGCAGCAGCTCGGAAGAGCACTGTCTGCTGAGGATGCCCAAAGGCTCTGGGAGGTAGAGCAGTCTCCTCTGCAGGGAAGCGCCTGTGCTGGGATTCCTCTCTGCTCCCTGTGCCAAGTAAGTGCAACTTGCTTTCCTTCAGAAAGAGCTTTCCCATAGCACAGCAGCATGTGGTGGCACCGTAGCAGTGCCTGGCCAGCAGAAGGCCCTGAGTGGTGCCCGTCTCCCTTTTCCCCACTGTTCTCTGCACCTTGTCTCTCTAGGCGAGATGTGTCTGGTGTCCTGGCTCGCAGTTCTGATGTATTTGAGGCAAGATGATGTAAGATCAAAGGCTCCTTCTTGTGTCCTCATCTGGTTGCATACAGGCAAGCCTTCCTTGGGGCCAAAGGCCCTGGTCGTTGTGATCCAAGGGCTGTCCCAGCTCCTGCCTCAAGCCACCATGTTCCCCAACCCAGTGCAGCAGCTTCTGCTGCGGGACCTGCCTGTGGCAGGGATACCTGGGCAGCATGTCTCCACCCCATGCCTGCGGCCACTGGCTCCATCTTCATGTTGAAGAGGAGGAACACAGTTGTTGGACAGGCCTCCCAAAAGAGGACTGGCAGCCTGCAGGCCTCGAGTTCTCACTGTTTCTCTTGGCTGTGCCAGGACCACGGATCACTGCAGTTCCAATAGCACTGAAGTGCATCTGAAACCCATCTCTATACCCCTTTGGCCTGTGTGGGACAAGGCAGCCCAAAACCTGGCAGCCCACGTACCTGGTTTCGGGCTGAGCAAGCCTGTGGCTTCTGGTGCCCCTCGCTGCGCATTGACAAGGGGTTAAGAGAAAGCTTGGGCTTAGTCAAGCAGCTTAGCCTGACTCTGCAGCTCTATTTGCATTTGAATTGTCTCTTGGTTTCCATTTTCTTTCCACTGCCCGATGGTTGATTGTGTGAGGAAGCCTGAGCTTTGCAGGCTGGGCTGGGTTTAGCTGCAGGCTGGGTTTAACAGGGGTTAAGTTAGTCTGCTTGAGTGCAGTTCAGCTCACCTTCTGTTGGGATGTGGTGAGGACTCAGCTGGGGTGTTTTTCATTGTTGGCCATGGGGGTATTGCTGGAGAGGGACCCAGAAGGGGAGTGTCTGTCGCACGGTTAATTGTCATCAGTAATTACAATCCAAATGAAATCCCTGGTACAGCATTGGTCTGTCAGTGACAGCTGGACATGGGGAGGAGAAGGGGGTGGCGAGAAATCTGGCAGAGCTGCGGGAGTATCCACGCTCACCCCCTGCCCAAAAGCGGTCGGAAATCTTTTGGGGTTGATCTGAAGGGGCGCAGGAAGGAGACGCATCCCTGGCTGCTGCTGCCCACGGGAAGGTCTGGCAGTGCAGGTTGGGTGATCCCATGGGATATCTCTGGCTGTGCCAAAGGGAGACTTGTGGCGGGACCCTATGGAACCTGTCTCCTTTTTGGAGGCTTCATGGGGAGGAGGAGGACTACATACTTGGATTAGTGGGCACCCTTGTAAGCAAGGACGTGGGGTTTTGCCTGAATTCCCTTGAGGACAGCGGTCCTGCTGACTGCTCCTTTGCTTATCCTCGTCGCGCAGGCTACAGGGCTCTCAGATACAAGTTTAAAAACAAAACAACCCACCAAACGAAGCCAAGCTGTCCTCTCTCATGAGCTGACTGCTCTTGGCTGGCCTAAAACTAACAGCCTGTGTGTATCTGCAAGGGCTCTGTGAACAGGGCCTTCAAAACCAGCCGGGCCCCTGTATGTATTTAAAGTCACAAACATGGCTGATTCTTCAACAGTCTCTGGTATGCTGCTGGGCTTGGGTAATCTTCAGCTGATAAGTGTTCACAGGGTTAATTTACAGTTCTCTCAAATAATGGGAAGACAGAGGCAGCCTTCCCCCTCCTGCCTAAGCGAGGGAAGGGTTATTTTGAAACTGGCCCCTTGAGGGAAATGACAGAGCTTCAGGCCGTTATTTGTGGCACATATAGAAAACTGGGGAGCTTTTACTTGAAAATTAGAAATCCCAAATCATTAACTGCATGTAGCCTTAATAGATAACCCTTTGAAGCACTGTTTGAAGGGAGCTAGAACAGAGGGCAGGTCTCCCCATGCCCGGTTTCACACGGCGCCGAGGCCAGAGCCCCACCAAGCGCTCTGCTGGTTAGCATTCATTTAGGAACAAGACTTCTTATTCATCCCAAAACCTGATCTACTCCTATCTCGCTGGGGTCTCCCTTTGTCACGGGGACATGGATAAATTCTGCTGCCAGGGGCAGCAGCTGTGTTTGGAGCGGAGCTGTGGGATCCCAATGCTTGGGACTCATTGCCTTCCCAAAGCTTTCCCGGGGGAGGCACACAGGCATCTTCATGGGTTTCATATCACATCAATTTGATCTTCTTAATCACCTTTTGCAGAGCCCTTAGAAACAGGCCGTGTTGTATTGAGCTGAACTAGCTCAGCTCTTTTCAACTTGAGTTGCAGCGGGAATATAAACACTTTGCAGCCGGCGCATCCCTGCTAAGAACACCTTGTCCCAGGGGGCCAGTGCCTGGCCTGGTTTTGGTCTTCAGGAGAGCCTAGTTTTTGGTGTGAATCTGCCTGGCTGCAGTTTCATTTTCCAGCATGGGCCCTTGAGAATGTCAGCTTGCGTGTAAACTGTAGGTCAAAACCAGTTTTCCAAGCGGGAGTATCGAGGCTGGCCTGTGCTTCCCTTGTCACCCTTTCCACATGGGGTTGGCTGCCTTTCCTGAGTGAGCTTGGCTCTCAAAGCACAGGCGATTAAAGGGGCAATCACCCTGTGACACGAGACTAAAGGTTCATGCTTGTTGTACAGCTGCTCTTCAAGTCCCGGGCCGTGCTGTGGAGGAGGGAGCAGCAGCAAACCCCGACTCGCAGGAGAAGCCTGTACAAAGCAGGAGCCTCTCGTCAGGCTATTGCAGAGTCCCCGGGAGAGGCCTGAATTTACATACTCAGTGTGTGTTGAACCACTCGGTACCACCGTTTTACTCTTCTCCATTGTGTAAGCCCCAATAAAGCTGCAGCTTCCTCCTGACTCTGAGCGTTTCTGTTCTGATCCGCGCCCAGCCCTGCCTGTCCTCCTCCCCACTGGGCAGGTCAGCAGCTGATTTTTGGCACGAGGGGACTGAGCAGCACTGTCCCGCTCCTGCCAACGTAAATGCTGGATTCCTGTCCTGGCATTGCTGATTTTAGAGGATGCAATGAAATGAAACTACTTTAAAGGCCCCTGAGTGTGGGTCAGACCCTGCCTGTGCCCTCTCTTGGCAGCAGGGATATGAAGGACAACGGGGCCCTTTGTTCCCACAGTGGGGAGGCTTGCTTCCACATCCCCCTCACAGGTGAAGGGCTGCTTTCCCTTTGGGGAACAGCCGCTCCCGTTCTTGCTACAGCACAGGGGCATGCAGCTGCCCTACCGAAACCTGCTGCATCCTTACTAGGGCCAAGGGGTAGGGTGTTCGGGAGGGGGGGAAAGGTATGTCAGGAGAGAGGGCCCACGGGGTGGCTTTCTCCAGTGGGTATAAGCAGGAATCGTGCTGCTGAGGGGTTAACTGAGAGCGGTGCTCACAGCGTTAAACTCTGCTCTATAAACTGTACCCAGCGCCTGTCTCGTGATGTGCTCTCTGGCTTGTCCAGGCTGGCTGAAAGCGGGGCTGATCCTTTCCAGAGGAGAGGAATGAGGGTGTTGCCCCTACAGTGGTGGCCGAAACCGTCTGCAGCTCTCACACAAAAGCCTTTCTCATGCTGCTCTCACCAAAAAATGTTTGGGTCCTATGTTATCCTTAAAGTGCTACACACCCCAGACCCTTTTTTGGTGTGCTGAAACCCGTGGCGTGGGGGGAGTCTCACCCTCCTGCCTCTTGGTGTCCTGCCTGCACCTGCTGGCGTGGGAGAGGTACCCAGAGCCCTGTGGCAGTGGGCATCCCTGCACGTGTGATGGTTAGGCAGGGCTGGCCCGCTGCTGGACTCAGGGTACTCCTGCTCCTCTTGAAGCTCCTTGCCCAGCTCTGTGCTTGGATAAATTCTGAACTCTGTTTGAGCTTTACAGAGTTACCTGAGCAGCCGCTCAGGAGGAGAGCTGGAGCACAGCTCTGCAGTAGCCTGTGGTAAGCCTGCAGCCTCAACCAGGCTGCTAAATCTCTGTCCGTGGGGCCCAAAAACTCCTTGCGCCCTCTGGTTGTGCGGGGAGATACACCTTGGAAGGCCAGGGCAGGCAGCATTTGCTGCCTGGGCTGGGAGAGGCAGCAGTGAATTCCACAGGAGGCACCATCCCAACTCCTGGTGATGGCAAAGCTCAAGTTACTGGCCCTTGGGGTACCTACAGCCCTGGGAAATGTCACAGCCGGCGGAGCTGGCAACGTGCCCCCTTCTACCACACAGCCCAAGAGGCTCTGCTGTGCCTTGTGATAGGCGAGCAGCCGTAGCATAGACAGACGGACGTCAGCTGCTGGGAGCAGGGTGTGGGAGGTTGGTGTCCACTGCTGGCTATGGCCTGGGTTGGGAGGCAGGAGCGCCCCAGGCTCCGACTCATGTGGCTCTCCCCTTGGCAGCCTGTCAGCCGTGCTGGTGACATTTTGGGGAGGACCAACATCGTCTCCGCAAGACAGAATGACATGGGGACCCAAAATGTCTGGCCCTGGGCTGTCTGCGAAGGGGACCTAAAGTCGGGAGAGGAGGGTGGGCTCAGAAATGGATAAACTGGGAAGCAGAGGCAGCTATTGAGGTTACCTCTGGCTCCCTCCTCCTGGAGCACGTGGAAATGCCATGGTGTGTGCTGCTCTTGGGCCGTGCTTCACTGATCCAGGCCAGGAGTCATGTAAAAAGACATAACCAACCACAAAACCCCAGAAGAAGGGTTGCTGCTGATCTTACAGAGCTTGTAGGCAGAGTGTTGGAGTCCTGAGCTCTGGGGCAAAGCTTCCTGTTGCTTCCAGGCTGCGGAAGGGAGTTACAGGGAAGTGAAATCCTTCAGTTTCCACTAACTCTGAGTATGGAACCAGGCTGGTGTGCCATCCTTCCTGATGCCCAGCAGCCCTTTGGTCCCTGTGCCCCATCCCTGCCTGCCTGCTCTGGCCATCGCAGTGCCGGAGTGACCTGATGTTGGGGTCACTCCCCTCCTTCAGCCAGGGCTTGCTGTTCCTCTGGCAGCAGAGGAGGACGCTGTGTTTTTAAGTGGCTGTGGAGTGCTGGTGTGCTCCGACTGGGAAGAGGTGGCCAAGCTTCTGCAGGCGGTGGGAGAAGCTGAGAATGAATCCAGAAAGTGTTTATACTGCTGAGCTGCTGGAGTGATGGGCATGTGGGGTGTGATCAGGTGAGGAAGGGATGGGAACAGGGCAGGAGGAGGGCGGTTGTCAGATTGCTTCACCCTCGGCTCCATGGCTGTCCTCCTCCTCCTCCTCCCTTGAGCTTCTCATCTGTGCTCAGGGAAGATGGAGCACGAATGGGTGCAGGGGTGCACAGCTAGAGCGTCTGTGCCTGTAGGAGAGGGACCTGTGCAGGACTCATCCTGTGGATTCTGAAGTCCTCTGGGACCGGGGCACCCTGTAGAACTCATCCTTGCCACCGTGTGGAGATGACACAGATGCTCCAGTCTGCCCAGGGTGTTCCATCCCCAGGGTTGGGCTTCGGATTTTTTTTTCCTTTAATCATTTAAACTGAACATTCTTGCCCCAAGAACATATCCTAATGCTGTACCTCTAAAAGCACCTTCTTCTTTTGTTGTTTGCTAGATCTCTGAAGCTGGGAAGGACTCCTTGCCTTCTTGGTTGCACTGGAATGCGGAGAGCAGCTCCCTGGAAGGGCTGCCCCTTGACACGGACAAGGGCGTCCATTACATCTCGGTGACCACGCTGCAGCCCTTCCCAAATGGGAGCTACGTGCCACAGACCGCAAACGTCTTCTCCGTTGAGGTCCACCAAGAAGACCACAACGAGCCTCAGTCGGTGCGCGCGGCTGTCCAAGACGTGGGTGACACAGCACCGTTCGTGTGTGGCTCGGAGGAGCCAGTCACTATCCTGACTGTCATTTTGGATGCTGACTTAACAAAAATGACACCAAAGCAGAGGATTGAACTGTTAAACAGAATGAGAAGCTTCTCAGAGGTGGAACTTCATAACATGAAGTTGGTTCCTGTTGTAAATAACAGACTCTTTGACATGTCGGCCTTCATGGCTGGACCAGGAAACGCAAAGAAGGTGGTGGAAAATGGGGCCTTACTCTCATGGAAACTGGGGTGTTCTCTGAGCCAAAACAGTGTCCCCAACATCAGCAAGGTGGAGGCTCCGGCTAAGGAAGGAACCATGTCTGCCCGCCTCGGCTACCCTGTTGTTGGCTGGCACATCGCTAACAAGAAACCTCACCTCCCAAAGAGGATGCGGCGGCAGATCAACGCCACCCCTACCCCTCTGACAGCCATCGGGCCGCCCACCACAGCCGCGCAAGAACCGCCAACCAGGATCGTCCCCACCCCTACGTCGCCCGCCATCGCACCACCCACAGAAACCACAGCACCCCCTGTCCGGGAGCCCATACCGCTGCCGAGGAAGCCCACGGTCACCATCAGAACGAGGGGTCCCATTGTCCAGACGCCCACACTGGGACCGATACAGCCAACCAGGGTAGCAGAAGGCACTGGTACGGCCTCCGTGCCAATTCGCCCCACGATGCCTGGGTACATCGAGCCCACGGCAGTGATCACACCACCCACAGCTACCACCAAGAAACCCAGAGTCTCCACTCTGAAGCCAGCCACGCCATCCACGACAGATTCCTCCACGGCGACGACGCGAAGGCCCACACGAAGACCCAAAACACCCCGTCCAACAAAGCCCCCCAGCACCACCAGATCCCCCATCTCCAAGCTGACAACGGCCTCCCCGCCGTCCCGCGCACGCACCACAGTTAGCGGGATCCCCCGGCCCGGGGAGCCAAACGAGCCACCCAAGCTGACAAACCACATTGACAGGGTGGATGCGTGGGAGGGCACCTACTTTGAGGTCAAAATACCATCAGACACCTTCTACGACAAGGAAGATACCACCACTGACAAACTGCAGCTGACCTTGAAGCTGAAGGAGCAGCAGATGATAGAGGAGAATTCATGGGTCCAGTTCAACAGCACCAGCCAGCTTATGTATGGCATGCCAGACCACAACCACATTGGGAAGCACGAGTACTTCATGTATGCGACCGACAAAGGTGGGCTCTTCGCTGTGGATGCTTTTGAAATCCACGTCCACAAACGCCCACACGGGGACAAGTCTCCAGTGAAGTTCAAGGCCAGGCTGGAAGGAGACCACAATGCAGTGATAAACGACATCAACAAGAAGATCATGCTGGTCAAGAAGATGGCCCTGGCCTTTGGCGACAGGAACAGCAGCACCATCACGGTGCAGGACATCGCCAAAGGCTCCATCGTGGTGGAGTGGACGAACAACACGCTGCCCCTGGAGCCCTGTCCCCGGGACCAGATTCGAACTTTGAGCAAAAAGATCGCGGATGACTCCGGCGGGCCGAGCCCGGCATTCTCCAACGTCTTGCAGCCCGAGTTCAAGCCTCTGAACGTGTCAGTGGTCGGCTCCGGCAGCTGCCGGCACATCCAGTTCATCCCTGTGACGAAGGATGGAAGGGTGACCTCGGAGGCCACGCCGACAGTGGGTGCAGGTAAAGACCCCGAGAAGAGCAGTGAGGACGACGTGTACCTGCACACTGTCATCCCCGCCGTGGTGGTGGCTGCCATCCTTTTGGTGGCCGGCATCATCGCCATGATCTGCTACCGCAAGAAGAGGAAAGGGAAGCTCACCATCGAAGACCAGGCCACTTTCATAAAGAAGGGCGTGCCCATCATCTTCGCCGACGAGCTGGATGACTCCAAGCCCCCACCGTCCTCCAGCATGCCCCTCATCCTCCAGGAGGAGAAAGCCCCGCTTCCCCCCCCAGAGTACCCCAACCAGAGCATGCCGGAGACCACACCGCTCAACCAGGACACCATCGGGGAGTACACGCCGCTGCGGGATGAGGACCCCAACGCGCC
>VZTU01001708.1:0-40085 GCA_013400835.1 Zapornia atra
GTTATGTCGTATAAAAAAGGAACCTGATTTGGCTGTGTGCAGAGAGACACTTGAGAACATTATGAGACTAGCCCTGCAAATCCTTCCCTACACGAGTAACTTCTTGTTCATCATTCCTTTAACTTTTGTGGGGCTACCTATGTCAGTAATGGGTTGAGTGCTTTGAACTTTTCTTTGAGTTTATCCATTGAGAATATTTGGCATGTGTTTTGAAGCTTTCTGACTTTAAGTAGAGCCTAAATGTTGCGTGATGAAGCTTTTCATAAATTTTGCAATTTAATTTTCTTCTAGGGCCTATCACTCCTCAGGGGACAGGATTTTTGGCAGTTCAGTCTGTCAGTGGCACAACGGTAGGTTTGTTACTGGAAAACATTAACGCTTTCCATGAGTTTTAATAAAATATATAGAATTGGGGATGAAGATTTACATATAATAAAGCAGTGATGTTTTGGGAACTGAGAAGGTAGGTAGACTCAAGCTTTTAAAAGATGTCATGTGATGAGATAGGAAACTGGAGGCTTTTAAAAAAAATTAAAAATATTCTTTTGCTACACTGAAAATGACAAATATTGCTCTATTTTAGGTGGAAGGATTTATACCTACTTGATTTTCAAATGCTGAGTATTCAGATAATTTTTAAGACCCTTCTACAGGATGAAATACTGATGTTCCCCTTGAAAAAGTTTGCCCTCCTTGTGATTTCTCCCCATCTTCTTAGGTTGTTGATGGATATCTGAATTAATTTAAATAGTGTTAAAGCAGTATTTATCAAATACGATCTTTGTTGCATGTATGTTACCCAAAGGTAGATTTATGTTTACATTCAACGTGCAATGAAGGCTTTGCATGACATTGTAATGAGCATGACAGTGATCAGAATGGTGATTATCTGCTTCCTAAAAACATGCCTTGTTTTAGTCCTGTTGCACAGTCGTCTTGTTAAATGTATCAAAAAGCTATTTTTGTCATGTGTCCTTAGTATCAGATAGTGACTTACAGCAGTGCACAAAGCACTTCTCCTTTGAGACTTTCTGTCCGAGTAAGAATCACTTTCATGAAGAGAACATAGTGAGGTAGATAACAAGGACTCTTAGATTGCTTCCAAGGTAATTAGAATGGCAGTTCTGAAAATCTCATTAGTGAATAGTAGGAATGTTATGTCAGCAGCACCTCGACTAGTCTGTACAAAGTCATTTTGCATTTGTCATGCTGCTGTACTCATGTAAAGGTTACAAATTCTGAACTCAAACTCTAAAAAGCAGTGGAATTGTTTCAGTGAAATTTTTTCTTCATCATTTGGTAAATATGCATTCAGCAATGTCTTTCATCTCTGTTTCAGCCTGATTTCCGGATTGCTGCAACAGGAGTTGTGCTTGATTTAGATAAATCTATAACTATTGTAAAGAAATTAAAGCTAACTGGTTTTCCATTCAAAATTTTTAAGAACACTTCTTTTATCAAGGTGAGTATGTATGTATGTGTTCTGTAAAACCTTGCACACTGATGTTAGGAAGGAATGCAACCCTGGACTCCACCTGTCTTTCCCAAGGCAGAAGTTCTCTGTAATTGTTGCATACTGTTCTCCATCTTGGTAGCTGCTTGGGGGTTTTGAGTGCTCTTCAGTGCAGTCTTTGAAGATACTGATTGTTAGCCAACAAAGATGAATTATTGTTAATCAGGCAGAAATTCTGGAACAGTCTCTTGGCTCACATTCATTGTTATTTTATCTTTTTTTTCCTTCCCCTTCTCCCCACTCCCCTGGTTCCTTCTGTCAAAGTTACTGATTAGCTTCCCACAGTGGCAGATAGCTGTAGAGAATGTGCACCTGTACCTGATGCCATTCAGGCAGTTTGATTCCACTGAATTTCAGCTCTGGGATCAAAGATTACTTCTTTTGGTTGGGCTTTCAGGCTCAGGAAGAAGGTAGGTTATTCTGCGTTTGGGGCAGTAAGCAACTAAGCACTGATCCCAACAGGGAAGCTCTCAAGTATTTGCCTTGAAGCAGACACAGATTTTTTTCTGGACTTGTGATTTATGAAAGGAGCACAAACTGGAGAGCTGTATTGTATTAGAGTCTCACAGCTAGCAACTTAAAGCTTGCTGTGTTCCAGTAAATGACTTTAGAAGAGAATTGGACAGATTCTTCTAAATATGTTCTGGTTTAGAATTTTAAATCTATATATTTAATGCTAAGAAGCCTTGCCACTAGGATATGACTTTTAAGTAGATTACTTTGAGTATCTTACCTTAAAGCTTAGTAGGTTTTTAGCATGATCAGCACCCTTACTATAAAGACAATGTTACGTTCTTCCTATTTCTTTGTACGATGGGCTTGTGGAAATCTGTTTTTTAATGGCCTGCATAGGTCGCAGAGAGGCTTAGCATCTCGAATGATGGTGGGTAATTTACACTTTCAGGGGATGTTTAACTCTCCGTTGGAAGTGGCTAAGTTTGAAGGTGCAGCAATTCGTACTGTGAGTGGTATCCGAGGACAGATCAAAAAGGCCCTCCGGACTCCAATAGGTGCCTTCAGAGCAACATTTGAAGACAAGTTGCTGATGAGTGGTAAGTTGCACTTTCCATGTAAGCTATCACACAACTTTCATCCTGCTTCACAGATGGAAAAGCTGTGTCTCACAATCTCTGAAATCTGATAATTGAGATGTGAATTCAAAGAGCATGAAATATCTGGTGAGATGCAGAATGAAATTTAAACAAAGTACACTTTATGTTGGATTTCTTGTGGTTACACTCAGAAGTCATATAGTAATGCAGATGAAAAGGTTAGTCTTGGAGACCTATTTCTCTGCGTATTTCATGTGTTTAACACATGGTATGTTTTTCTCCTTGAATGTGAAACTTGATTGTACTTGGTGGAGTAAGTGCTAAAAGGACGTTTTCTCTGAGAAATCAGAAGAATGGCATCACAACTTGAGTTAACTTTTTTTCCTAACCATTTGGGGAAATTGTGCAGAGGCTGGGGCAAATGATCTGTGCATGCTGAGCATCACTGTGATATCAAGAACATGATGACATGCTTATTTGGGTTTCTGTCATCTCTGTCTTCCTGAACACATTCAAGTTATGGATAGCGCAAGTTAGTTCTTTTATAAAAATAGGCAGAAGAAAAGCAAGTAATAGAGGCACAGATACAAATCTGAACTGTGGTGCTAGCTCTTTATTTGAATGTGAATAATGACTAGGGTGGCATTCAGCTGGCTGCTCTTCAGCAATATGTGCTCTTCATGATTTCACCTAAGTGTGCAAACTGCTGCATTGTTTTTGACTAATGCTTGAAGGGTTTTGGTATGCATACCAATCACAATCCTAGCACGTGGTCTAGATGTTAGTTATCTACTCTGGTCAGGCAACCTTTGCTTAAGAGTGTGGATGTGGTGAATTGTGGTGTTATAGAATGAACTAACATTTCATTTTCTTTCAGATATTGTCTTTGTGAGGACTTGGTATCCTGTTTCTATCCCGATGTTTTATAACCCTGTAACATCCTTGCTGAAGCCGGCAGGTGAGAAGGATAGCTGGAGTGGAATGAAGACAACAGGCCAGCTGAGGCACGAGCGAGGCATCAAACTGAAACAAAACAAAGATTCTCTCTATAAGGTACACTTGGTATTTCGGGTACTTTTTTCTTTTTTTGTCAAACCAGTAATCACAGTTAAATGTGCACTCTGCCTCAGACTGGTGCAGACAGGGTAGTGTAAATACATGTTCATACATACAAGTGTGATGACATAATTACATCTGCAAGGCACGGTCTTTCCTGGTGTGACACTGGAATAAAACAGAGGAGAACAGATTATAGTGGGTTAGTGGGAGTTTATAAAGTAATCTGCAGGGGATGAATCTTGTCCAAAAGCTTACTGAGACTTCTGGTACAGTAAAATAGAGGTAAACATACCATTCATAGTTTGGTGCAAGGACTTCGGAGAACCTTGAGTGTTTGGTGGGTTGCTTGGGTATTATTTTTAATTTGTTTGTGGTGTGCGTTTTTTAATATCATCAATCTCAAGAAGTGTGTTCTACATCAATTCTTTCAGCCTATCGTGAGGGAGAAAAGGCATTTCAATAAGCTCCACATTCCTAAAGCACTGCAGAAGGCACTGCCTTTTAAGAACAAGCCGAAGAATCTCGAAAAGAAAGGCAAGACTCCAAAAGACCAGTGGAGACCAGCTGTTATCAGGGAGCCTCATGAAAAGAAGGTAATTAGCACTTACTCTGAAACAAGTACTCCCGAAGGGTAAATGTGTTGCTTAGACCATTTCTACTATTGTTTTACCACTTGAATCGATGACTAGTGCTAAAGATTTATATGCATCTAGTAGGAAATTATCACCTGCAATTTGTTTTGTACTTGTTTGGCTTATGGTAGGTATATGGAGCTGTTACTGAGTAGAAAGTATCTAATTTTTAAACTAGTAGGTCACCTGAAGCCTAAACATGACTTACGCCCTTGTCACAATGCTTGCAAGGTATTTCAGCTGGATGTAGCACTCATGTTATTGGTGAATTATGGTCTTGTATTTGACTTGTCATTGCTATGCATTATTAACAAAGGCAGCACTCGGCTTCAAAAATTGGGAACTATATAGAGTGTGTGCAAAGGCAAGATGATGCCAACTGCAGTTTAAGTGTTCTGTAGCAGTATTTAGGCATAGCCTAAATAGTATCTAACCAAAATCGGAGTTCACAAAAACTAAACCTTTTGATTAACTTCCCAACAAAATAAGTAAACCATTTTCTAAATGGGCTAACAGATGCAGGAATAATTAGGAACTTGCCTTGAATCTCTTACTCATTACATGGCTCTCTGCTGGGGTTAAACTGTTTCTTGCACACCGCAACTGAAGTGTATGTATCAATTCTGTCTTTTCTGTTTTAGATATCAGCCCTACTCAGTGCTTTGAGTACAGTGAATAATTACAAGATAAAGAAAGCCAAAGTAAAACATCAAGAACAACTGAAAGAATATCTCAAAGTTAAACGGAAGGAGGATGAACAGAAATTCAAGAGGCAAAAGGAGGCTAAGAAAAAAATCTATCGCATACTGGGACAAAGGGAGAAAAAGAAGCAGAAGTCAAGCTTGAAAGGTTCTAGCAAGGGAGAGAAGAGTATGTAAAACTTCATCAGAACTTAGGCCAAATGAGAAAATAGGGTAGCCGTGCAATGTTCTGTTGAAGAAACAGGCCTTGGACTACACTAGATGTGCATTCAAGAGAAGAAATAAATGCAGATGTGACCCTATTCACACTCTTGAATACATTCAGCTATGTATATAAGATGTGGAAGGATAGATTGATGGAGGTTTTTCTACTCGATATTCTGGAGGACTTTGTATTTCAGTATACTTCTATTCATGCTGCACATTCTACCTAGCCAATAAAATATTTTAATGTCAGTTACAGTAAACTTTGTTTCTAAGTGGTTCATTCTAGTACAAGTGGACTTCTGTGGGAGAAAACTCCTCTGGATGTATGTTCTTGTGTTTGTGGTACTTTCAGCCATTGCCTAAATTTTGCCCTTGGCAAATCTATTAAAAGGTGTGAAGATCAGCTGTTACTGGGGAGAAGTAGCTAGCTTTGTGCTAGCAGATGCCACCAGAGTATCCTGTGCTTGGGTCATCTGGTCCTGCATGAAAGCATCTCAGTTTTTTCATTTCTCACTAGATACTAAAAAGATCTTCAAAATAATGTTCCAGATTTTCAGTTACTTGAACAGTTCTGGCTGAGGCTGTCAGTAGATCCCTCAGTGACCTCAACTCTTTGGGCAAGCAGTATCAGACCCCTCCCAAAAGTGTGTAACTACTTGGTGATTTTCTGTGAGGTAAGCACAGATAGGATAACTTGCTTCCTTGGGAATGACTTCTGTTGAGCCAGCTTGGTTTCTTCATACGGTTTTAGACCTTATTAAAGTGAATGAAGAGGAAAGGTGGTAGATTTTTGTAGTCCTGTTAAATTAATTGTGAGTTGAAATCTTTCTTGGCATGACAAGAGGCTTTGAACAATGATTCTGTTGGAAGAGCAGAATAATTTATTTTTGTTATGCCATATATGGCATCAAATAGTTACTGTGATATATGTATTTTTAATACTTCATCTTTGAACAGGCAGTGGGTCAGATAACATCAGTAATTTCTTGGTCTCCTTCCTGAATGAGTTCATTCTTTATCATCAAGCCAAAATTCATTATTATTACGCTGTAGTAATATTTGCTATCTCAGATGGGAGATCCCGTGTGGAATCAGGCTGCCTTGCACAAAAGCTTTCTGCTGAATGGGTTTGTAGACTTTTTGTGAACGTTTAGCATTTCAGTATTTTCTTAATTAATCTCATAATGTTCTGTGTACTGCTATTGAAATTCTAATGCATCCATCTTTGCCTATATGATATTAGGCTGAAGCCTGACTCAAATTAATTTGTCAGTAATTCCCTCCTCCCCCTCCCCCCCCGTGAGATTCAGCTGAGGTCATGTGAATATGAGAAAGTGATTTATGCTTAAATAATTGAAGATTCTCTGCTGAATAGACAACTGCTAGCTGAGATTTATTGAAAAGCCGTTGGCTTTCTTTGCCCACAGAGTGGCTTGTAGTGGTCCAACCATGACTTTGTCCTGCAGGGTTGTTTCCTCTTCCGTCTCACTGAGCTATGCTAGGTCTAAACTATCAAGGAATTGTTCCTATTCCCATTTTAGTGCTGTTGTGAGCAGACTTCCATTTTATGTGCTGTTTGCATCTTCCATTTTTTTCATCACATAGATAAGGTTTCACATCTACTATTTCTAATTGATTTGTAATAGCTCTGACAAAGATGAAAATGAAGAAATGGTAGACTTCAGTCTTTTGGCTGTGGAGAGAACCTTGCTCAGTGAAAGTAAGGGCCTTGCACTGCATAAAGTCATCCCCAAACTTAGGTAAACCCCTACTGCCTCTACCCTCCCCTCAGAAACCTACTTCCCACCGCAGGGCCAGGCCTGTGGCTTGTGCTCCCCTCCTGCCTGGGCTTTGGGTGGAGCAGAGGCTGAGGTGTGCCCTACAGCCACTGTCCCTTAATGCTGCCACTAAGTAAAGCAAAAACCTGTATTTACTTCTCAGCTGAAAAAAACCCTCCTGAGTTACTGGAGGGAATCACTGGCAATAGTCTTGCCCAGGCAGGTGCCAGAACAAGGGCTGAACTGTTCTTACCTTGGATAAACCTAGGAACAAATAATTAGCAGTCTCTTTTGTGATTATGCTTTAGGCAAAGGTGAAAACCTGTAACAAAAGCAGAGTCTTTTATACAATTATTTCTATGTAAAAGAAGAAAAAAAAAATAAATCTACAGGTAGAAGCCACCATACAGGTCTTCCAGGTGGGGCAATGCAAAATGAACGTGTTCTCAAGTATTTCACCTAGAAGAGGATGCTAATTGCTTCTGAGCAAGGAGATTTCAACAGCAATGGTTTGACCTACAAGGCTGCAGAAACATGTAAGTTGGGAGAGAAACTGAAATTGCAAAGGATCAGACCACATGTCGTTTTGAATTAAAGAGATGAGTTAAGTGGGACCGATGGGCTGTGGTCAAGAGGGCAGTTGTGTTGCAGGTGGAGGTCTGTAATGCACAGTGCTAACTGTGCAAAGGGTTAGCAAGGGCTAATGTCAGGTGAAGAGCAGCCGTGAACTGGCTTTTTAAATAAAACCTTTCCTAGGAAGCATGAAGCCAGATTAATATTTTCAGATTTGGATTAATTGCCTGGATTAATTCTACACAGATTAGACCTCATTCCTCCGAACTCTTGTGTGTTGCTTCCATGTGATTTCAAACTGGAATTGGTGCTGCATATACTGGAACAGATGCAGTTTCATTCCCTGTGCCAGAAGGTGTTGTGGGTTTGGTATCTGGCAAATACCCACTCTGGCTGTTTGCGAAGTGTCTGTTGGGACGTGACACACATCGACCAGTCACCTTTTTCTTTTCTTGTGGTATAAAACTCCTCTCTGGATGACCTCAGAGTACTCTAAAATACATGTGAAGATAGCTATGGGAGGAGGTAGGAATCATAACAGGGCTAACTGGCTTTGGGAAAGCTATTTTGTATCATTTGCTATTTTTAAATGGAATTATATCTTTGTAATGGTTTGCAAATAAAACCTCCATTCATGTTGTATTTCAAGCTAAGTTAATGTGATATTGCAGCATAGTTAGTGGATTCAATTGATATAATTAACTATGTTAGACTGTAAAAATATTTTTGTGCTATGGGTAATGCTCAATGTTGCTCACATATACAAAGCTAAGGCCGGTCTTGACTTCATAACTCAAATTAGGCTGTGGCTGTTCTAGGTGATGCAGCTAAATACAGAGGTCCTGGGTTTTTTTCCACAGCTGCTACGGACTCACAAGTCTAAGTGAATTCATTGACGTCTGCACATGTCCATTGCTGCTTCACATCGGGACTGTAATTTGTTTCTGACCACCATCAAACTGTTTGCAAAGAGTCTCAGGGTGTTGTAGCACTGACACAAACTAATGCAATCAGACGTATTAGGCACAGCTCTCTCTGCAACCAATTTTAAACAGCATCCTTGCTATAGCTTTAAAGGTCACTGTTGGTGGAGCCTCACATTTGCAAACACCGAGCTTAATTTGTTGTCTATTTTAATGGATTGTTCTGAAGTTATTGGGTTTTGAGAACATAGAATCTATTAAGAAACTTAATAGAGCAGCTCATTCCAATTATAAGAAATGTATTGGTGGAGAAAATGGAAATGCATGGAAGATCAATGTATTAAGCAGTTGCCTGAGTGGAGGAAACAAACGAAATAGATCAAAATTAATTCTCTTTAGTACAAAAATACATTTCCTTCTAGATAGAACTAAAAATATCGGGCTGCTTATATTGTAGGGGATGATAAAACATTTATATGCTGATTGTATAAAATCAGATAAAGTACTATCCACAACTTTTTCCTTCTTTTATTTCCTTTTCCTCAAGACATTGCTGGGTATAGTAGGATTTGCTTTGTTTACACTTCCTCCCTGCCTCCCCCCTGCCCCTGTTACGTTTTCCTATTTTGGAGGTTCTAAAATTCCTACACTGGAAAGCTGTTGTACTGAAAACTTGGCAGCAAGAAAACTTAACAGTGAACTTGAGATGGGTCATGTGTGAAGATGCATTCTGGAGCAACTGCTTCTTTGGCTTTGAATTTCTGTTCTTAAATACCAGGTTTCCTAGGTGCCATCCCTAGGTTAAAATTCAGGCTATGGCGTAAGGGCACGGGTGTTTGGATAGTAATCCCAAGTGAATGCTGCTGTTTTCCTTCATCAGGGGTGACTAAAGGAAAAAAAACCCAGATGTGGTACTTCTGGCTCAGATCAAATCTTTGTTCCAGTTTGGCACAACTCAGTGTGTCATCTGCTTTGGCAAAAACTCATGGGGAGGCAAAGGAGGGAGCAAATTCATTGATCTGGTTTTCGCTTTTGCTACCTCATTAAACTGGCTGCAGCCCCTTATGTACTGTCCAGTCATCATCCAAACACAGGTGCTTGCAGAATGCCCTTGTAATTATTTTTTACTTACTATTCAGAGCAGATTTCATAGGAACTATGAAACAAACTTATGATCCATAAAAATTAAATATTAAAAGATAGTTGAATTGTTTACAGGATCATCCATTTACTAATTTCACCTTTTGTGGTATAAATAGGTTTCCATTTAAGCCTTGTTATAAATTATCCGTGGATAATATCTGTGAAGTTCCTAAGAGTTTTTCATGTAGGGGAAGACTTTAGCCTGACTCTAAGCAAAACAAAGTAAAGACTCACTAACTCAAAAGTTAACTCAGACACAAGTTGCATATTTGCAGTAGGTTTTCACTTTGAATTGTCTGAACAAATAGAATTGTTTCCCATGAGAGGAGCAGCTGGTAGGACCTTGAGACAGAAGTCCCACCACCATCTCATGAGAAAGAGATAAAAGAGTGATCATGAACCAGCCACTCTGCCTTGCCGGATCTCTTTCCATATGGATAGGGGAAGGGGTAAATCCACTGTGTCAGGGAGAAAGCAGGCTACTTAGTGGGTGTATGATAATTGGGATTGTACTGAAATGTGCTTGTATTTGCCTCTCTGGGATTTGCACCATACCTGGCATTTCAGTCTATAAGGAAGGATGTGGCTTTTATGCCATGACAGGGTTAAGTGATACAAAGGTAGGTTAAAATAATATTAGCTGTAGCTGAAAATCATTTCAGTCTCATCTAAGATTGCCTCAGGTCTTCTCTTTCTCTGGTTTGACTGTAAGATCATAAGTTCCATGCTTTTCTGTTTTGTTTTGTTTTGTTTTTAAATACTATTTATCTGATGCCAGAGAAAACCACTGCTATGTTATAGGAACTCTCTGCACAAGGTTTGAGCCTGTGTTCGTAATGTTGTGTGCTCTTTCAAAACTTAGAGAGGCTGCAAATCTTACAAGGCTGCAGACTGCTAAAGATTCAGAGGTCTTTGGATCACGCAATAGTTTCTAGGGCACATTGTTCATTACGGAGAGTCAACAGGGGAAGAGGTGGATTATTGAGAGTCTTGACTGATGATTCTGTGATCTGACACTGGTCATCGCTTGAAAAGAAAGATTGAGATCTTTATTCCTGAAAATATTAAAACCCTGACTTTGATGCTATTGCTTACATGATTTAAATTAAAAGCAATTTTAAAAAAAATAATTAATTTCCAGCCTACTGGAATGTATTTTTAAACAATTTTGTCCAAATTTTCCCACTTGTTCATCTGTTTCCAGCATTCATTGCTGAAGTAATTTCAACAATCTAATTGTCAAGAAGTTGTTTATCCCAGTGCTGTATAAAGCAATTTAATTCACTTGGATTTACAAAAAAAAGCTTTTTACAAAGTTCATTACAATAGGTTCTTCAGGAAACAAACAGATCGTGAGTTCAGTCCTCCTCCCCCCATGATACTCCATCTGTCTAGACTATATCTATTCTAGACACATAATAACCTTTGCTCACATCCAGGAAGGAACAGACTTTCAAAAATTACTCCCAGAGTTGAGCTGCATATGTTTTTGGGTAGGTTTATATTCTATAAGGTGTCCTTTCTGGCAATAACACGGGCAAGGCATATGTAGATGTGTCAAGAAGATTCCCATATCAATTTTGCTTTGCAGAATCAATTTACAAATGTTGGGCACTGTGCTACTATTGACCTTACTTGTACTGTAGCTTTTGGTTAATGGGGGCTAGTCCCTGAGGACAGAGTACTGCATGTGTTTTGAGAGCTCTAATGTCTGCTAGGTCTCCTCTGTCTCTCAAGAGGTGGTCTCTGTAAACCTCACAAAAATCAGGGCTTGCCTTGAAAAAGCACCTTCCAGGAATGCAAACGTGCTTTTTACAGCTTTTGGCTCAGTGCTTCAGGGAAAAACAGCAGGCTGCTGAGATTTCCAGCACTGAGTTTTGTTTTGTCCTGATTGGGAGAGAGCGAAAGTGTTTCCAGCTGTTGGCTCTTTGGCTGCCCCTCAGGTGAGAGCCCTTTTCCCCTGCAAGGGGGTGGCTGGCACTAGCATCCTTCTTGTTGATTGGCAGGAGCGAGATCTGGTGAGACCATAACTGACCTCAGATCTCCTAAAGCCTCAGCCCTACTCTGACTTCTCCACCTGGTCTTATATTTGGGCAGTTATGAACCAATTATAACCTGAGGGCTGTAAAGTAGATATTGCAATAGCCATGAGTGTGCCAGAGACTTCACCATGTGCAACCAGTATTCAGGTTGCGAGTCTCATAAGGCTGGGACTTGGAGGTAAAAATAAAGGATGTGCTTGCTGTGCTGTATACAGAGTTGAGGTGGGTTGGAGAACTGAATTTTCTCTTGTTCTTTATACCAGCTGTAGGATTTCTTTTGAGTTCTAGCTGTTTTAAAATATGGGAACTAACTCTGTAAAGAGTTCAGCAGCAAATTAATTGCTTTCTCACCTGTACAAGCAGAAGTCTGTAGGTGCCTGTTTCAGGCCATTCTTCCTGATCTTTGTTAATAGCTTGCCTGTGATAAGTATGCTATAAAATATTATTTTGCTGAGATACTAATGGGTCCTATAGGTTTTTTTACTGTGGGAAACTGTGGTATTGCACAGGGGAAAGCCTTGATTTAGGACATGTGTCTATAAGTGGTGTAAAAGAAAGTGAGGAGCGCTAAAGGTCAGACCTTGGAGAGTTGTTGCTGCTTTGTGAGGGAAAACCAAAGAACCCACTTCCCTCCTGAGAGTTAGGTTTTAGTTCTTCCACCTGCATCTTTGCTGGTGGTTCAGTTTTCCTGTCTGTAAGCCTGATGTTGTTTGTCCACATGCACAAATCTGCTTTGTTATGACTCTGCTTGCCTCACTCTCAGTGCAGTTCAGCTCTCGCTGCAGACTGATGGTTATGAGGTTGAGGCACTGTTATGCACTGTGGTACTTGCCTGCCTCCACATCTGTTGTGAAGCTTCAGGCATTTTTGAGAAGTGCCTTAGGAGCTGTGGATGAGAGCTGGCCACTGTTGGAGGGACAGCATGAACGAAGGTCATCATTGACCAACAAGTGGCATTGCCAAAGTGTAATGACAGACATAGAAAGCATATATCCTTGGCCAGTGCAGGTGACCTGATCCTAAGCTGAAGCAATACTAAGTTCAGATATTGGAAAGTTCTCATGGTGCTTTATAAGCCCTGTACAGCACTCTCCAAAATCTAGAAGCTCTGTCTCCTCTTGCTTTGAAGCCAAGAACACTAAGAGCTAATTCTCTCTTCTTTGCCCTTGCCACTGACCTCATTTAGAGAGATGAAAGAAGTAAAAACAATTAGCTCACCGGGAAATTCTATTATGTGGAAGAGAGGTGGACGTTTGATCAATACTCGGGGGTTATGGTCTCAGCTGGAAGGGCAGATTTTTGTCTCCCAGATGGAGTGATGCCTGTTAGTCCCAGAGGCTTTGCAAGTAGGAAAGATAGTGATCCAGCCTTCCACTTCTGGAAAACTAAAAAATACTGTTTTTAATTCTCTCAAGTAGTGAACTGGAATATAGATTGGATATAATTCATCCTGTTGATATAGGGGTAAAAGGGCTCATTAGGGAAATGTGCCTTTCATTTAACTATGCCTAACTGTGTGAAGCAGAACATGCCCCAGCCTCTTTCTCCCCCAGCCCAGAAGCGATTTCTCTGTGACTGTTTCACAGCATTCTGTAACATGCTCCACTCACACCTGTAACATGTTCTCTCAGAGCTTCCCTGGCTCCTTCACCTTGCTGACATGAACAGGGCCCCTGAACACACATGTGCCATGGGCTGGAGCGTATATTGCCCGTGTGTGCCCAGCATGTCCTGCTGGGGGTTCAGCAGCCACTCCAAAGCAGCCTCTCTGGTAAATTGTAGCAGGTGAAGCAGATCTGGCTGCTCTTGCGTGTTAATGTTCTTGTTGAGGCAAATGAGCATGTGTTAGCAGAGGCAAGGACAAGTGGACTTTTGCCTTCAAAGCTACTGTTCTATGATTTGAATCAGTGTTTTTTCCCTAACAACTGCAGGGATGTATTGGTTTATCTCATTTAAAGTTTGTTGTTATGAAATGGCAGAGAGGCCAATATTTTAGGGTTCAGGGTTTAATTTCTGGTGAGATAAGTGTTGATAAGCTTTAGAAAGGTATGTCTAATTTGCTGTAAACTTAAAAGGATAAACTAGCATTGTTAATGGTAGGGAATTCTTGCACTTCTGCTAATGCCCTCTAACGTTCACTTATTATTTTCATGCCACTAGTTGCCTTTTGGAATGCGTAATTTGCTATACCAAGTAAATCAATTAGTCTGCTGAGCCTTCTGTTTTCCTTTCAGCCACAGCTAATGTGGAGGGCTAATATATTTTGCCTTTATATTCTACCTTCACTCTAAGAGTCTCAATGTTTTTTACTCATGTTAGTGTAAGAAGCCTTTAAGCTCCTCTGGTGGCAGAGAGATTATAAATTATTTCCTTTTGCCAAGGTGAGAAACAGCCATGGCATGATCATGTGCTTTAGTGTTCCTGGTACTAGATTTAGAATATTGTAGCTGTGAGACATGAAGCAATAAAAATATATATGTTTTTTAAAAAAATCATAATAATTTAACTTATTTTTGCTAGGTTTTATTCAAGTTTGTGTGTCTTTTAATTTCCAGCATACAACCAGACCTTCTACCCATCTTTTAAAAACTCACTTCTAGCTCTCTTGTGCTTGTTTTGCCCCAAGAGCTCAGCTAGCGTGCCAGCAGTGCACCTCACACAGGCAGGCTCTGTGGATCCCTAAAAATCCCTTGTCTGCCCTCCCCATAGTTAAGCTACCTAAATCTCAAAAAATTTGCTAGGGCTCTGTGGTCTAGCAGATAAGACACATGCTTTTCTGATTAAGGTGAGTGATAGCTGATCTGCTACACCTTGTTTTGCAGATGTTTCAGCATCAGAGCTGTTTGGTGTCAGGTCGGTGAAGCTCGTCCATAGAAAGGTTGAGCAGAGCTGTAGAAGCTGCTGTGTATGGAGGATGATGGTGAAACCAGGTAAGTGAGAAGGTTTCTTATGTACTATTGATTCCTTGGTGTTGCTGGAAGCCTCTTTAGGAGCTACTGGCTAATGTAAACAAAAGGCTTTGAAACTAATGATGGTTTTCTTGTGATGACTCTTGTATTGGTCCTGGTGCTTAGTATGTGCAGTGCCAGGGGATGGATGGGCTAGGTTGCTTTTGTAGATGGTGCTGCTTGTGGTGCCTCTTGTTCTAGTGTGGAGTCTAGCTGGCTGTGTGTGTATGTGGCAGCAAGATCTGAAGCAGCAGGTACTGTGTGCTGCAAGTCTTTGCTCCTGGAAGGACTGTGGCCAAGGCTTGCAGCCTCTGTTCATTTTTCTTCACCTCTTGCTCCTGGAGGTTTTTGCTGTCAGTTTTTAAGAGGATAAATGGCAACGCAGAGCTGCCTGTGTGCAGCAATAGTGGTAACCTGTTCCTGCTATAAGTGTGGTTTCTGTGGGGAGGCTGGGTCCCTGCAGGATTCCTCACTGCTCGTCTATGGAGATCGGCCGTCCGAGCTTTTATGCTACACAGACAATAATTTAACTATTGTTTGGACTTAAAACCTTATCTGTAGCTAAATACAGCAACACACAGGACATTTCCCTAGATAGCTTCTGGGGTAGCAAATTTGCTTGCATTTAACAAGTTCTGCTTCTTGGTCAGATGATACAGCATGGTGCCAAGGTGTGCACTGAGCAGGTCTAAGTATGTTTTAGTTTATGGTTGGGCCCTAGTTGTGAGGAGCAATGGGCTGTTGTGCAAACTGGCTCAACAGGGGAACAAAGCAGATGGGTTATTTATCCGTTGAGCTGTGAGGGTGCAACAACCTTCTTTTTTTGAGAGTTGATGCTGTATGCAGTGAAGTTATAGTAGCACTGAAGCAGCAAGGAGAAGCTGATGAGCAGAATAGGCATGAGAATGTAGTCCCGGTCACAAGAATGAGTGTAATGTCAGCAGCATTGGTCAATAAGCAGGCTAACATGGTATACAGTTCTTGCAGTGCTGAGATGCAAATAAAGGTTTGATTGAGCCAAGCAGCCTTTCTGCAAGGCTGTTTCTTGGAAACGTGGGTGACCTTGGGAACAGAAGGGCTCTCTCTCCAAGAGGGCTACTCGGAAAGCCTTGCAGTATTGCAGAAGAGGCATTTTGTAATGCACCAGGTGGTGGGGATCAGCACAGTCTGGGATCAGTGCAATCTGGAATACCAGGTGGCATGCTGAAGCCTGATGCCAGCACAGACTCGCTATCATTCCCATCGTATAATTCATTGGTGATCTTGCTAATTTGAAATCTGATCTGTGTTTTTTATTGGCTTGAATATGTTCTGCCAAATGAGTGGTAGTGTGAAAATCTAGCATTAACTGTTTGTCAAGACACAATTGAAACCACGGTCAAAACGAGTATGACTCACTCTAAAGCGTTTTTTCACCTTTATTTCCTCTTCTTCCTCCTTCCCTTCCTGCTCATCCTACCAACCTTATCTTTGTAGAGTGACACTTTAGGTAAGGACTAGGACGGAGAACTGTGTAAAGATACTGTTCGGGCTGCTGGAGCTGCTGAAATACTCTGAGTAGCAGATGAACGCATTTTCCTTTCCACCAGTGCTGCATTCCTGGTGCCCAGGATCTTTTCCTGGATTCATATAGTAACATTTCACAGTGGCTCTGGGTTCAGTGACCTTTTGATGGGTCATCAGCATGTGGTTTATTCTCACTTTTCACACAGTCATAAAGTAAATGCTGCTGGCACAGTTTGAGTTTGCAGGTAAAACTGCACTGCAGATGAATCTGATGTGATGGGACTGCTGCAGTTTGGAGGGATGCCTGTATGGCAGTCTCTAAAGCCAGGTAACTTCTCAAGTCTGTCTTTTGATATGACAGAACAAGGTGAGGTGTTTTAAATATGTGGAGTAGGGTGCCTTATTCTTTCTGCATTCTTTTGTATCTATTTTGGGGGCAAACAAATAGCTTTAAAAATGTGGGTGTATCTATGACAGAAGTAGCGCTGAATAGAAACAGTGTGAAGGAAACAGTAGTGTTTGCAAGCTGTCAGAGAAGCCTGCCTCCTTATTGATCCTCTGCTTTAACAGAATGTGACAACCTATAGCAACAAAAGTGAACAAGCATGGAAGAATATACAAGGTCTGATTAAAAATTTATTAAGTTGAACTACAAATATCCTTCTGAGGTTTTGTCCTGGGATTTTTTTTTTTTTTCCTTAACAGTGTTTCTAAACAATCTGGAGTGATACAGGATCCTACAATTGGAAATTTAATTTGGGGTCATCTTTAAATGAACTCTAAAAGCATTAGACTCTTTTTTGGCCAGGATCTCTGCTTTGGGCTGAAGCCCAGCATGTCATCTCCAAATCAATTCCAAGGTCCCTTTCCAGTCCAAGCTAGTATTGATTTTATTTTTTTTTTTTCTCCCTTTTAACAAAAAGTCATCTCTATGGTGATCACATTATATATTTTCGTCAGTAAAGCTGATTTCAGACAGCAGGAAGCTGAAGCATGAGGAAAAGCATTGTGGCTTGTGTTTGGCAGCACCGCAGCACCTGGTGTGTGTGCCCAGGTTGACTGGTGTCCTACTGGCAAGGCTGCATCTTGGGCTCACAAGCTGCAGCTGTTTGGAAGTCACGTAGAAGGGAGCAGATGTGTATATATCTTGGGTACCTGCCCTTTGCAATCTTGAGTCTTGGAATCAGGCTGTTTTACATTGTGAGTCACTTAGGAAGTGAAGTATGATCCTGGAGGTAGGGTGCTACAATTTGGTGGGTTTTGCTTCTAATAAGGTGGTGCATGACACAGGTGCTGGGCTGTGTATTGTCACCTCTGCAGTGACAGGCTGCAATGCAGGGTAGGAGGTCTTATTCTTGACCCAACTGTGGTTGTTCCTCTGTTGTACTTTGACAGAAGTCTTGTTTGATTCACTTGCAAGTGTGCTTGTCAGAGTAAACGTGAGATGGCAAATAGCATTTTGATACCACGCTGAAGGTAGTAGTATGCACAAAGTGTTCCCTTCTGAGAGCTGCTGTTTATAATCAAGAAGTTTGTACAAAGCAACATGCAGTCATAATGAGGTTTTTCCTATTGTTGTATTTAAAGTGTCTCTTGCCAAAATTCTGTTTTGTGCATGGATCATATCTGAAATTGTTATTGAATAGAATTTGTTTCTTTCCATATTTTGAAGTGGTAAGTGGGTCCTACACACCTTGTTTTAGCTAAATTAAGGTCATTGAACAGGTGCTACCCTGCATGAGGTGGTCTCAGGGCTTCTTTTGAAGGGTTGAAGTTTAGCAAGTGCATTGCTTCATGGTGTAATGGCACATATTATTATACTATTATTAATGCTTCACAGATGTGCCTTTCTCTCTAGTAAGCTCTTCACTTTTACAAATGACAGGATAGTACTAGTGCAGCATTTTTTTTTTCCATCAATGTCTTGACATAATGTTTAAAGATGTAGAATGCAGAAGAGTGCTATGATAAGGTTGGAACACTAAAGGTATTTGAGTAGTATGAGATTTTACAGTCTTAACTGACATTTGTAATGCAACAGCTTTTTTTTTTTTTAGGTGAAAAATACTCTCTTTTAGTCTAAGTTGTCATGGCAGTCCAATGGAAAATAACTATAAGGGACTGATGTGAATATAATTTGAGTTAAGGCATATGAAATGAGAATACATCCCTTAAAATAAAGGCCAGGTGGCAATACAAGCCAGAGCAACGATGCCCTGTGCATTACTAACTTACTTAGTGTGGTTATCAATAATTACCACATCCTTAAATGACGATATTGTATTCAGTAGTGTCAGTAAGGTCAATTCACAGTCATAGGATAAAAGGGGACACTCCAATAGCTCTTAATGTGCATCAAAATGAGAAGATTGATATTGACGAGGTGACCTCAGCTCCAAAGGGGCAGTTTGTTTTGAATGCCAGTAGTTTTTCTTGGTTATGATTGACAGTCTTAATGGTACAACTAATTTCTTCCTTTCTGTGTGTGGTGGTGGTGTTTTTGTGTGGGTTTTTGGTTGGTTTTTTTTTTAAATAAAGAAGCACCATGCTGGCTATTTCAAATAACACCACAATAGTACCAGTAAGTGAAGACTAGTAAGATTTTTTTGGAGAAAGTTGTTGTAGCCCAGTGCCCAATGTCCCCCAAGTGCCCTTTGGTCGTTCTCTGAATGACCCCGGCTCTGTGTTAATGTCTGGCATGCAGTTCCGCAATTAAAATGTGTGGCCTGACATCAGTTCCGAATTTGTCTTTCCTTCAATTTTTCATGTCCACCCAATTCATTCTTTTGTCCTCTTAACCTTCTCTGTGTCAGATAACTGTGTGTTATTCTTCAGTTGCTATCAGTGGAAAGTTTGTACTCAATTTGCCTTTTCAGTTCTGATGTTTTGCCTTTATTACACTGTGTTTTGTACTGACAAGGATTTTAATTGATATTCTGTAAAAATCATGATGTCAGATGCTCTTCTACTCGATAGCTTATTTCTTTTTTTCTGCAAGTGATTGGAATATGTGCTGTAAAACGTTTGGAGGAAAAACTGCATGTTCTTCTCTTCCTGAAGAACACCTAAGTGTGCATGGATTTGTAAGTTTAGTTAACTAAACACAGGACTTGAAGATAGTCCTCTGATTATATTGGGTGATGAAGAGTTCAGGCTTAGTGGGCGCTGTTACTGTCAGAAAGAGAAAGTGTTTTAAATAAAAACAGCAACTATCTCCAGGATTTGACTGTTTGACAGTATTAGCTATGGAAGGAGGTTATCATATTATGGTTTGAATAATCAATGCAAGTGTTCTTAGACACGCAGAGGAGAAGAGTTATGAAGTGCAGCAAACTTGTGAGTAAACACAGGGTTCAATAGAGGGGCTTTTAACCTAAGTTTGCTTGAAGGTTAAGAACACTTACACTGTTTCTTCCTGCAGAATATGCTGCTGCAACTGGATAAAATCAAGAATGGCACAGAATAGCACTCACACCCCTCTTTCTTTCTAAGCCTGTTGGTTTGGTAAAACACAGCATGAAAAACGCATTGTAAGAATTAAGGCTGAGTATTTTTGAGGATGATGAGTTGTTTGTGGCCAGAGTTTGGTTGGTTGTTTGGTTTTTTCTTCTGAAGGTTTGTTTTACAAATATGGTGCAGCTCTGAAGGGATTTCTGGTACAGAAGTAGCTGTGTTTGCCTTAGGTGAACGGATGGCAAAGGGACACTTGTTAGAGGGCAAATCTATAAATGTGATCACAGGAGTGGTAACTGCTCAGAGATGAAAAATGTGAGGAAATGTCTTTGGAGGAGCTGGAAGAGCAGGTAAACAGACCTCCAATCTGAAAGTTCTCCTGTTTCATTGGTTGAAGCCCCCTTCTCCAGATCAAACTTTTAGTGACACTTGAGCAGCAGCACAGAATGGTTGGTGCTTCTTGCTCAAGTGTTGGGGCAGGAATGATGCCTGATGTGGTGTGTATGGTAGTAAGGAAAAGTGCCCCTGACAGACAAATTACACTCTCTTATTTTGGTATATAATAATGCTGCTGTTTAGGTTTTTTTTTTTTCCAAATATGCCTTGCTAAAGTTTTTACGTCAGGAAGAAGGATGTACTTTTTCAACTAATTTTTACTGTCTTTTATTTTCTGTTAGTCAAATTACATATTTGGGCTGGAAAAAGAAGAGGGGGAAAAAACACCTTAACTGGCCTGGGAAGATTGCTTCTGTGTAACAAGCTGAAAGCCTGGACCAGTTTTCTTTGTTCCTTAGAAAGAGCTTGAGAGCTGCTTTGTTACCTATTGTAATTTTGCTAGATTTGTGTGTGAACTGTTTTAAGTCTTCTCCATCTTCCTAAACTATCTCTGTTATAAATGTTAGCACAAATAGGTGTCATACAGCTAAAATCCTCAGCTTGCTACAGAATCATTAGGCATTGTCTATGATAATTGCTCATGCTGGTGATAACACATAATTTCTGTTAAAGGTGTTTACCCTTAGCAGCATTTGAACAATAAAAAAAAAAATCATGATGTCAGATCTTGTCTCCTGTTAGGAAATCTGCTGTTGGAAGCACAGGATAAGGGCCGCAGGAGGCAAAGGCTCTGTATTTTTCAGAGCAGCAGTTAGGAAATTGCTACATCCTTACTGTAATCCCAGGCTGCTTTCTGAAACTGTGATCTGAGGGCCAGAGGAGTGCTATGACAAGTCAAGTGTGCTGCTTCAGCTAAGTGCCTTTCTGCCCTCTGTGTTGAGAGAGGGCAAAATCTTGTGGATGTGTTTCAATTTTTCAAGTTTTTATTGAATTGGTAGCAGAAGTCCTGTATGCCTGTTACCCTGCTACCCTACAAGCGGAGGCCGGAGGCTGGCTGTGCGCACACGCAGTAGGCAACGGCACTGCTTCGCTTGTTATGGCACTGAACTTCTACCAGGCTGCTGCTGACAGCAATGATGATCCAGATTGAATTTAGGGGTCACTAGCAAATTCTAGTGTAAGCTCCCACACAGAAAAATTTAAGCTAATTGCTCTCGAGTGGAACTGCTGCCCATGGAGCAGCACCAAGAGAGGTTACTTCCTGCTCTGCAGTCCACAGCACGTGCAGAGCTCTTGCCTGCAGTGGAGAGACTGACAGGGGTCTTTCTGTAGCTCCTCTGCCCTAGTGCTGTGAATTGTCCCCCCTCAAGACAACATGAGAAGTCAGGTTAATATCTTTCTGTGAGTTGGAAATGTCTCGTGACCTGCTGGGCATTGAAGAGACCTAGAAATGCTCTTTGCAGAGGTTATAATGCTAGACATTTATAATTTAGCTAATACTAGATTTTCTCGAGCCGGTGCATGAGCCAGAGGGTGTTATTCTGTGACTTGTAACTTTACACATAGAGCTTGGGTTTTTTTGGTTGCTTGTGAAACATGAAACCAGAGCATCTACCTGCTGAAGCATGACCTTTGTCACTTGAATTAAAGTGCAGAAGGGGCTGACTGAAGTAATCTTTTTATTCTGTGCTCTGGGAAAGGAACTCACGGTACAAAAGAACATAACAAAGTGTCCAAAAGCAGGAAGGGGATCTGAGCCTGGCTTATGCCTTAGACACAGGGCTCTCCCATCTATGCCTGGCTTCCACCTCACGACATTTTTGAGTTGTGCTGTCCAAGTCAGAGCTCAGTGCTGTCTGAGGCCATTCCTGACCACTGAAGACAGGCCGTATGCCTCACATCTCACAACAGGCCATTTCGCCTTTCTTTCTGCATAGCAGAGTTACAGCTGAAAAATGCTGTGTGGGGTTTTGTTTTGTCTTTTTGTTTTCACCAAGACAAAATGGACACCACACACAAGAACTGTGGTAATCGCCTACTAATTCAGCTAGGTGTTACGTACAGTGGGATGCTGGCATCAAGTAACTCTTCTGAAGAATTTATGCTGTAACAAAATTTTTAATTATCAAGTTCTTTAGCCCTGTGAATATATGTAGAAGGGGAAAAGAGAGAGAAAACATTTGATGTCATACATCAAGCCTGCCAACTTGCAGATCAATAGGAAAGAGAAACTTCTATTCAATTAAATTCTTCATGACAGAAGTTATTGCAAATATCCTGCCCTTCTTACTCTGTACAACTTGGTTTTATGATGCAGGACAGTAGAAATTTGACTGCTGGGTTACTCATGCTTTTTTTTTCTTGTTTATATTTTTGCAGTAAGTGAATTTAATGTATCCTAATACTTAGGGCCAGTTTTATGAAAAATATTAGATACAAAAAAAATATTTTGAATTGTAATTCTAGGTGGATATTAAAAATCATAGTAACTCTCTAAAGTTCATAGCTGGGATAGTTTCGTTCCATTTTCAAAAGTCACCTGAGATTTCCTTTTTGAACTTATGTTACAAAACTGATAAAACTCAGGGCTTTTTGCTGCTGCAGTATTAATTTCATTTATGAAGAAAGCCAAGATATCAAATATCAACCTGACCTAGAGAAAATATTTACATTAAAACTAGAAACTTTACTGGTTAAGGTTCAGGATGAGAACAGAAATCTCTTACTCAGGGTGCACTGAGAGCCTAGAGGCAGCTTGAGGCTAACACGAAGAGACAGGTTGTCTGGGTTAATACCAGCTGGGGAAAGGCTCTGCAAAACCAGAAGGGAAGAGAATGCAGAATGTCTTTCTAGATTTCTAATAGGATTTGGGGGATGTAGTCTCTGGTTTATAACGTGTAGCAAAGTGATTGATAGTCTTGTAATAAGGAGTATTATAGAAGATTAATAATCCTCTCCCCCAAACTTTAAGCTGTTCATATTGCTTTCAGACAGCAAGATATGACCCGTTGCATGTACAACTTGCTATACTCCTTTCCTTAAATATGCTTGACATCGTGACTAGCAAAATCCAAGACAATTCAGTGATTTTATTGGATTTGTGGTGTTAAAACACTTGATGATTTGTAGGTTCTTTATTTTTTAAAGATGTCACTATTCCAGTTTCTTCTGCAGTACTGACCACTGGATATTTTGTGTTGCTTAGAACTGATCATAAAAATTATCTAAGAGGCAACTCAGATCTTTTGAAAAGACAGAGTAGGAAGAGATGGTAGTTGCTGCTTCTCATGATTCTTTGTGAAGGATTAAACAGAAAGCGGACAACCTCAGGCATCAGTCGTGAGGCCACTGAAACAGCACCAGGCGAAGAAAGTTTCATAGCCCAGGGAAAGGGGGAATGCCTGGAAACAGGGTGATGTGGATCTTACCCCTTGCTTGGTCAGTACAGTTAGGGCATCCTTGCCCCTTGGATCACTTTGTCACTTGCTGTCTGCCTGTTCACTTTTTGCTCCTCATTGTGCACGTGTGTGGTACTGTTCTGCTGTCAGCTGAGACAGAGCTAATTTTCTTCATGGTAGCTAGTATATGTTTTGGATTTGTGCTGAGAAGTGTTGTGTTGTTAACACGGGGATGTGTTTGTTGTTGCTGAGCAGTGTCCGTGCAGAGTCAAGGCCTTTTTTGCTTCTTACCCCACCAATTAGTGGGCAGGAGGTGCACAAGAAATTGGGAGGGGACATAGCTAGGAGAGCTGACCCCAACTGACCAATGTGATGTCATGCTCAGCATATAAGGGGTGAGTGAAGAAAGGTGGGAGCAATATGAGTGATGGCATTTGTCTGCCCAAATCATTATTATGAGTGATAGAGCCTTGCTTACCTGGGAATGGCTGAACACCTGTATGCCCACAAGAAGTGTGGAATGAATCCCTTGTTTTGCTCTTGTGCACAGCTTCTACTCTCCCTATTAACTGTCTTTATCTCAATCCATGAGTCTTCTCACTTCTACCCTTCTGATTCTCTCCCCCATCCTGACTGGGGAAGAGTGAGTGAGTGGCTGTGTGATGTTCAGTTGACAGGTTGGAGCAAACTCACAACAAGCACCTAGCAAATCACGTCCTGGGTTTTGTCTTCTCTTTCTACTTTATCTTTTCAGAAGGGCTGAGACATTTGTCTCCCTTGCTACTAAACTGAAAGCAACATAAAAAGGCTAATGATGCTATTTCAGTATTGCATTACAAGATCTTTTGGCTAACAATTACTTGTAGTCCAGAAATTATAAAGTAAAACCAATCTAAGGGGGTCACAAAACCAGTAGAGCACATCTATCCTGACCCCTCATCCAGTGATGCAGCTGTTAATTCACGCAATTTCTACTTGAGTTCATTACAAATCTCCCACAGCTCTGCCTCCCTCAGCAGCCAAAAATTCTCCTTTTAATAGAAGAAAGGAGCTTCCTTTGGGACTGTAATTCCTCCCCACAGTGAAAGAATTTATCCAGCTGAGAGAATGGGCTACCTTTTGAAGTACTGTTAGCCCTTTTTGACCTGAGAAATGAGAGGGGAACTGAACCTGTAGACATAAGCTTGAAAAGGACATCTAATACAGCTGGGGCCTGCGTGCTAGACACTTTTCACACCTGAATTCTGCAGATAGTGTGTTTTAAGTTCTCTGTTATGAAAACTTGATTTGTCATGACAAGGAAGATGGCCACTCCCCTCCTAAGCCTCTGAAATAGAACTACAAAATGGGAAAATGAGTCGGGTGTGGTGTGTATGGTTTTGGTGGTATTTTTATTTTGTTTAAACCTTGTTCTTGTGTTGTGGTAGTTGGGCTTGGTGGTTTTTAAAAAATATTTCTAGAGGAATAGATTTTGAGGACAGCAGGGAATATTATGGTCTAATCTGCTGTAGAAGTCAGTGATACAGAACTTCATCCTGTTGGTTTTTTCATTCAGCTGATAGTGTGTCATTGAGCATATTTTTAGGTAGATATCCATTCCTGATCTATTTAAATTAGTCCCATATGAGGGCTAACTCATCTTTTCACATGCCAAGTTTTTCCATCTCTTAAATACTAGTTTTAGAGCTAATATCTCAGAAATGGAGAGGTATATGCCTTCAGAAGAGAGCAAACATAGTTCATTCCAACCAGGATGCTCATGCTAGTATGCCATTTGGTAACAAACTGGATGATACTTATATCTTGCTTCAGATAATGGACCAATTCTGAACTACTTAAATTAGAGTTCCATGATATTAATTTCCTTCCAGTGTTGCAGTACTTGAAAAAATAATTTTGGGGACAGTTGGGGCTTTTAGAGAAGCTGTTCCAGCGTGCATTATTATTCATAACAGATGATTCCTGTATGCTTCTGGCTGAAGCCTTATATGTGTTTTTAAAATGGTCATTTAAGACCTCTTCCTAGTGTAACATATTACCTATACAACTGTAGGAGTGTTTTCAATTAGACATAACAAAACTTATAATGGAAATGGGGGTTAAATATGTTCACATTCCCAGCAGATCATCTTAAACCAGTTTGGAAACATGGCATAAATTTTATATTCTGTAGCTTTCTCCAAAGCTTTCATTTTAACACTGAAAAATGGCCAGTTACATGTAGTAAAGCCTTTTGTGGATGTGGTTTTCAAATAGTTTTGCAGTTTTGGTTTTTTGCATTTTTTTAAAAGGAACTTAAATCTTCTGGTTTTCTGTGAGTTCTGAGTATGATGTTTTGAAAAGCTGCTACAGAAACTTAGTGTTACAAGCTAAAACTTAGTATTGCAGTATGGCATATACACAAACATTGCAAGTTGAAAGTGGCCAAGAAGTGGGAGAAAGGAAAGGGAGAAGAGGAGTAAATCTCCTCATTATTCCTGCAGATGTTTGAGCTATTTGAGACAATAGTCGTTTAACAGACTGTTCTCCTCCGTTCCAGGAGCAATGCCAGCACTCACAGGAACAGGAAACTTGGCAGTCGCAGACGTGTCCCTCTGTTAGCACGCTGTGTCTCTTAAACTTTGTCTCACCTAACTTGGAGAGCGGCACAACAGGAGAGTTTCTCGGAACTGGGGGACTGTGGGTGCCTAGGAATTAGCTTGGGGTAGAATGATGTGTATCCGTGGGCTTTGCTGTTGCTCCTCCTTAAGGCATTCCCCGTGATATGATGTAAAAAAGGCTAACTAAAGGTAACTAATAAAAGCTTAAAGCTGGTCTTTTCCAGGTGCCTTTAACTCTGAGACTGAAATGCAGACAAAATGACATACGATTGCAACTCGTGTCCTTTTTTTCCCCCTCTTTTTTTCCTAATGGACCCTTGCACACCTTACAGGTGTGGGGTGTAATTTTTATTTTTTAAAAGGATATCTTCAGATCTCATGCAGTTTTTAAGGGGATATCAGAGTTCACAGCATACGATGGGCTCTGCAAGGAGTCTGTAGAAATCCAGCCCAAATCAGAATCAAGCAAAATTCCCGTTATTTAAATTGCCTAGATGAAAGATGCAAAACTATGTTTAACTTCAGGTGTAGAAATTAAATTAAGCATAACAAATTTGTGCATATGCTGAACCGGAATCATACAAAAATGGTGCCAGAGTAATTTTTGTTGAGCACATGTATGTGTAAATGTATATCCATGACAAACTGTCAGTTTACTGATGATTACAATATACTGTGAAGTTTGTATGCTGCCTTCCTAGAATGATGTTAGTCAAAGGAATTGATAAGGGAAAGGATATGCACATAAAACATTCATAATATTGTTGCACTGAATATAACTTCTGAGGATGGATAAATTTTATTTTCTTGTGCATCCTATCTGCAGTTTTACCAGTTTATTTTAAAATATCAGTGATCAAATCTAACAATGATATGAGTGAGTGGTATGTCCTGCTCTGGTCTTCTACACCCACGTTTTTCTCTGTATATGTGTATATATCTTCTGTGTGTGTTTATATATTTGAACTTTTTTATGTATATGTTTTTAGTTCTACACTGACTCAGTACTGCTTCACTATTTTTCCATTATAATTTGTCTTATGAAGCAGAATGGCATATCCTCCAAAAGGATATTCCTTTAAGACATCATCTTCATGTAGGCTACCACAATATATATTGCTGTCATGTTTTGCTTCTGTTTGATTTTTATAATCTATGTAGATCTAGATAAATGCAGATATATGAAATCAAGGAATATCTATGTAATTACTCACAGAGAGCAGGTGAGATTTATATAAAAATGCATCACAGACCTTGTCAGTCAAGAGAAGCAAGTGAGATGATCCTGCCTCCAGCCATGGCTCTTATCTTTGCAGGATCGGAACTGTTGGATTCCTCCTGTCTAATTATGTCAAAGAGTTTGTAGCCCATTTAATTTCTGCAATGAAAGAATGAAACCTGTTAGGTCTTTTTATAGATACCATGAATTTAAAAAGAAACAGGCTGACTTATGAGGATACTTTTATTCTTACTCTTACTTGAAATGTTTAGAGAACCCATCAATCTGTATTCTGAGGTGTTAAATACCGCACATCTGTAAATACAGAACACTCTAAGCCTCAACATATGGACATTGTTTTTCTCATTTTATAGATAAGAAAGCGGTAGCTGAAGGATTATGAATTTACCGAGGGTTGTGAGAGAGTCTTGGCTGAGTCTGGAACTAAATGCAGGTCCCGTGTGTGTCCTGTTCTAATGTCTTAACCATGCTTCCTTCAACTCACTGTTTACATACTGGTACAATATATTATTGTCCAAGTAAGATTTATGTGTGTATGAATTGTTTTTACTGCTGTATGGTAATAGGTTGGGAAAGGCATATCAGAAAATGTGTGCGTAGGGGGGAGGAAGAAGAGGAAAGGCACCTCCGTCTGTTGCAATGATACAGCATCTAGGATGATGTGCATTACTTGGAAAAAAAAAATCCATTAAGAGCAGCAAGCTTGAAAGCCAAAACAAATGACAGGATATGTGAAGGATTAGTTGGATGGAGCATCTGTTATTAATACTGAACAGTGATTTTTGAAAATGAACGTGAAGCATTAGCATGGTGGTGAGAATTGATGTTAATGCTTTTCCATGAAAGAGAGTATGAATGAGAATCATGTTTTTTCTTTATTTAGAAGTAATGTTTTCATTTCTTGCTTTATCTGAAGTCTGAACGCAAATTCAATCGTAAGTGGGGAAGTGATGCCTGGAACGCCAGCTCTTTCTGATCCCCTGGAGGAGAGTCTGGTGCGGCATAGCAGATTACTTCTTTTAAGGGGAGTTAACTACATGCTTGATCAAGGAAAGGCAGGCTGGCTAATGCTCATCTATTGAGTGATAAGCAATGGAAAATTAGCACGAAACTGTGACACGTTTTGAGGGGTTTATTGATCTGATTTCCTTGCAGAACTGATTTCTCTATGAAAGCCATCTTACCTGCTCTCAGGATCCAGGGTATATGCAGTTTGAGTCTGGCAGACTCTGATAAATGAAGATTGTTCTCAGGAGCATTTCTCAGGTGGTACCAAAGAACAAATGCACCATAATCTCCTGCTTGCTTTTTTTTTCCTCTCTCTTATAAAATATTTTTTGGTTATTACTGCTTTTCTGTAGCAGAATGGGGTTTGAAGGATTCATAGAGTACTTCAAAATCTGCAATAACAACCCACTTCTTTTCTGTTAGGACTTATTTGGCAGTTGACAGCAACTGTTTGTATTGTGGGGTGAACATTAATAGTTGAGTACATTTTATACTGAGGTCTCTGAAGTTTTCCCTTGATTGCAATCACAAGTTAACTGAAATAGATCGTACATGGCAAAGTTCAACCTCAACTGTGCGCTGCAGAGATGTTAGTTGCTACAGCCTGTACTCAGATGATGGTTTTATGCAACTTTATAGCAGCAGATTTCATGGAGGCATCATAGACCTCAATGATTAAGCCTATTTTATAAGTATCCTTGAGTATATGCGTTATTTACAAATATAAACTGTATTATATATTGAATGCACGGCAGTACTTCTAGCTTTTATATCTGTGTTGTGCATGCAGTGAAGGTGAAAGGATACATCTCTGTAGGAACACCAGAGGTTGGCTTCCATTTCTTATTGGGTCAAGAATCTCATGTGCCTCTCTTCCTCAGCTCTTTAGACTAGAAACTGGCACTGAGGTGGAAAGGTAATTTTCTGTGTGCTAATACAGAGGAAGGAGTGTCAGGGATTTATTTGGCTTACAGCATAAGATTTATCTACTAAAAAAGACAATTAATATAAGAAGCATTTTCCTGCTTGATGTTATGCCTTGCATTATTGAAATGCATTTGTAGATAGCCTATTTTGCTCAAGTCTTCAGCCGTCCTTCTGTGAAGTGAGCAGCAATTCGAACTTGTTAACTTGCAAGTGGAAAGGTCAGTTCTCTATTTCTGATTAGATGGCAGGTAAATGGGAAAGATGGATTGTTGATGTGTGACAGGAAAGACCAAGTAGCATGTCTTAGTTTATGGCAGGCAGGTGGCTGTATATGCAGAGCTACTGACTAGCTTGTCTGGCCATAAGCACAGTGCTTCTGAGTATTGCAACGTGGTAGATTCTTAGTTGTGTTGAAGTCTCTTGGCTATATAACCTAAATTAATTTGGTATTTTACTTAAAATTAATTAATTTAAAGCCGTATTATTATGAATAACTACATGGGAAACAAAATGTTCTTCATGATCTAAAAATTCTTATCTGAACACAAAAAATGCTATCCTAAAGGGTTAAATTTAAAGTATTGTGGAGAACTTCTGAGGTTCGGCCTTTCCCATGCTTCATTCCAACTAGTATCTGGCTAATTGAGACTCCAGTGGACAAATGATTTAACAAAAAGCTGTTGTCATTCATATTGATATTTTCCTTTTCAGAAAGAGAGAGCAAGGGTGGAATAATTGTGGGCTTTGTACATTTGAGTCGGTTCATTTGTATTGCTAGATGTTGTACGGAAACTTGCTTTCTTGTGCTGTTAAATTTTCTGTTGATACATTACAGAGTCTGAAATTGCTTAGGTATCAGTAGTTGGCCAGAGTGGAGGAACAAGCAACATTTTCAAATAAACTACAGGCGAAACAGTATGAGCTGCAGATTCTTCTCTTCCATTAATTATTGGGCTTTAATATCGGCGATGTTAGAATGTACTTCCCCTTCCTCCTCCCCTAAAGTATCTTAGCTTCAATTATAAAATACCAATAGAATATGTGCAGATATTTTTGATCTTAAAGCTACAGAATCCTCATCCATGAGACCATCAGTAGTAACTGACGATAAAAAAAATGGAATTGCTTTGGGTAACAGCCAGCATGTGCCTAGCTGCTGCTGCTGGGCTTTCTGGCGTGGAGTGTGCCAGCAGGGGCCACCATCCTCCTCTGCAAGGAGGACCGAGAGGGAGTGTAACTCAGTGGTGGGAAGAGCGCTTGCTTTCTCAGGTTTCCTTGAGTGCACTGTGGAGGACAGTTCCTGAGAGCATGGGCTCTCTTCTCCAGGGAATGGAAGGTGAAGAATGGAGTGGCACAAACGAGTCTTGGGAATTATCCTTGGGGGTTTGGGAAACATCTTTGGGGTCTTGGTTGGGAGTAGAGTTTTAGGTTCATATGAAGCCATCCATGCCCAGAGACACCATTTGCTCATCTGTAGCATCACTATTGTTTCTGCCTGGGGATGTTCTCCCTTCCAGCAGCTCCGTGTTCCCAGGATCAGGATTGCCTCATTCAAACCGGCAGCAATCTCTATTACACCCAGCTGCAAATTCAGTGTCAAGTGGCCATGCAGCCAGAGAGCCAGTGCATTTGCAGTCCTTGTTTGACATGTCCTAAGAGAAATAGATTGGACTGTTATGAAAGTTTGTCTGTTAACTGTCCAGGTTGTCTCTTAGGTGAATAGTTTGGAGATGGTCTTCAATATGAGGGTGGTAGATTGCTGGAACAGGTTGACCAGAGATGTAGTAGAAGCCATCCCTGGAGATATTCAAGGTCTGGGTTGATGGGGCTCTGAGCAACCTGATCTAGTGGAGATGTCCCTACTTACTGCAGGGGGTGGTTGGCCTAGATGACTTTTAAAGGTCCCTTCCTACCTTACTCATACCTCCATATAAAGTCTATCAAGTAACTTAGACTCATAAAACGTGTAAGTGCTCTGTTATTTAAAACCTATTGGTTCAAGTCTAGGTATGTGTATTACACCTAAGAAGAGATTTTTCTTAAGGAAAAGCACTAATGTTTTCTGGTGTTCTGTAGAGCAGAGAAACCTGCCCTAGAAAAAAAAAAGAGGAGACCGTTTTCTAGCACAATTGTGTTATGCTGGGACCTTTTTGAAGAGGGGACTGCATAACTAAACTTTTAAAATAGAAGTCATCACTGATGTTCTCCAAATATCCCATTTTATTTGTTCCCCATTCATGGTTTGTTTGTTGTTTTTGATCCTGTTTACAAGCTTATGCCTATAAATCTTCCTGTTTACACTGACTTCACTAGGATACTCTGTATGGAAACTACAGAATTGCACTATTTGTATCTGTTAAATTATAAATGAAGCAAGTTGAAAATAGCATTCTTGCTTTTAAGCATTTCTCACGCTTATTTTTCCCTTTGTCTACGTCTTGTGGTTAATTCTGCCACCAATTAAGAAATAAATGCAGACAGCTAATATCAGATCACTTATACAAAGAGGGTTGTAACAGCTGATTATTTCAGGATACGTATAACAATTCAGCTATATACTCTTGTTGTTTTATATTCTAATGACTAGAACTAAGTTGTTATCAAGATATGTGAAAGAGAGACTAATTTCCTGTCTCTGAGAACTGTGTGTGTGTGTAGGGATGTTACTCTGAACTCTTCCGTATTGTTCTGCTATCCAGTATTTATTTTGAAATCTTAAGGAGTGTTTCTCTGAATTCAACTTTGCCTCTTTCTGAATATGTTGGAATAAACTGGGTTTATCTGCACCTCAGCTTTTGATACATGGGCCTTACAACACACATAGATCAGGCAAAATATTTTTTAGCACTGTGTCAATTGTGATTGAGTGTTGAAGGAGTAAGGATTTTTTTATTTGTTAGGTGAATAAATATTTTGAATCAGCAGGGCAATGTACATTTTGAATTAATCTAAGCCAATTTACTATTCCCTAACTTATCATTTTCAAGCAAAACACTAAAAGCTTCCTAAGTAACACATGGAGAAAGCAGTTAAGTGCGCTTATGCAAGATTTTTGTGAGGCAAGCCTACTACTTTCCCAGCTGGGATCTGCTTTCAAAATATAAATTTATCAGACACACACAAAAAAGCATTTCTCGTTTGACAGCAGTAGCAAGCAGGGGGTCTCAGACCATTTGCTGGTGAACAAGATTACATATCATAAAGCTGTCATGAGTTGGCACTAATTTGACAGTTTGTTGGCTCAAGAGACTCCAGCACTGCGAATGCAGGGGATAGAAATGTCTCTGATGCCATGAGGTTCACGTGGAGGGCATTGATGAATGGCAGACAAATTGGATTCTTAAGTAAAGTTGTCTTGTGCTGGGGGTGGGAGGAGTATGTTAAACCTGACAAATTTTGGTTGTAAAATGTGTAATGGGAGACAATGGGAGGCTGAAGATTCCCTAAAAGTCGAAATATCTGGATTGTTGTTATTCTGTATCTCTTTAGTGGGCAGGTTTTCAAAATATTTTAACCTTTGATACTGCATACTGTCTCCTACTTTATAGAACTGCTTCCCTTGGGGTCTTTTGTACCAGTCAGAACTTATTAGCTATAAGCTAATAATCTTTGGGCAATATGCAGGCTACTTTTTGTGTCTCAGAACAAATGGAGAGAGAGTGTGTTTATCTGGGAAGGAAAGTACGTGAATAGATATTAAGGAGAGTATTCTGGAGAACAAGAGAATGGGCAGACAGTAATGGGAATAAGTGGGAGTGGGGAAGAAATGTTCATGGGCAAACCATTCAAAACCAACTTTTTTGGTTATAAATGTATTTTCAAGGAATGTCAATAGAATATTTCAAAAGCCAATTTGCAATGTCATCCTGCCCATTAGTGATATTATCACTAGAACAGTGGCTGATGTATTTGTTGCCCTTTACCTCAAAGTGCTTTGTTCATGTTACTCCTGGGGTTATTCTCAGCATTTCTTACTAATCCATATGGAATACCAGGAACATTCTATGTGAATTTCTCATTATTCTTGTTCTGGAGCATATAGAACTGGAGTTTATTTTTGAAAACAAAACCCAAAGTAGCTGAAAATGATTCTGTAGCTTCAGTGTACATTAACTGAAGTTCAGCTGATATTTTCACATAGAATATTATTTTACATTCACATATGCGAAATTAGATGTAACATAAACTTAGTATGGCTAGAGACATGTTGCTGCAATGGGCATATGTTGCAGTTTTGTTATTTGGTCATTTTCCCTTGCATGTATTGATTTTTTTTTTGTTGTTGTTGTTCAGCCAGGCAAGCAAGAAATGAAACTCTCAGTGTTTTAAAGAGCTGATACTTGTATCTTTTTCTCACTGTTCTCATGCTGTGCTCTTTTGTACATAATTTGCCTACAACCATTGGGCAAATAATCAGTCTGCTCTGCATTGTCATCTGCTCTAAATTAAATATTGACCAGATGTGCTAGTTTAACAGCATAAACTTCCTCTGAGAACATGACAAACTCATTTGTACACTAAAACTAGCTCTCACATAGATTAAGGCACCTGTATAAAGTGTAATAACACATATGGATTTATTTTAGGCACAAGTCCTTCATGTACACCATAAGAAAAGTTTGGCATGTAGCATAATTCTTAGCAAAGGCCTATGCTTAGGTTTCTGAGTTGTTCCAACGATCGTATTGTGGTAGAATATTTAATCTCTTAGAGAATTAGACTTATATTGCTGAGAGATTTTGAGGTCAATGATTGTGCTCACAGCGTGAGCAACTGAATTTCTATAGTAAATCTATATGTTATTTCAGGAGTGGTTATGTAACTGAAGCAAATGGCAAAACTGCTGAGCAGTTGGAGAGGTCTAATGCAGATTTAGTGAAAGTTCACGTCTGCTGAAGCTGCTGAATCTTCTGCCTGAAATTCCATGTAATATCCAGACTGCAAAGCTTGTAATCCAGAGAAGATGAAGGAACCTTAATAAAATGTATTTAATCAGGTTTAACAGCAAAGTAAACTGCCCATTTTTATCTGTCCATATCTATACATAATAAAAAGGAGTGTACTTAACTTAGCCACACTTTGGGCATAGTCATTGAGACCTCTCTATTGTTAGTCCCTGGCAGGAGATTGCTGTTCAAAGTGTTGGGGAGCTACAGCCTAAACCTGATCAGAAGGAAATCTCAGCCTAGGCACATGTGTTAGTGGTTGTCTATGTTCAGAAGGAAAGATACATGCAGCTGTTACTTCTCTATTGCTTTCAGTGTCTGATGTGCTGCAGTGAGGAACACAGAAAGAGCAATTGTTTGTGCCTGTTCAGTGCCTGAGAAATATCTGTGTTTAAAGTGCACCGAGTTGCTACCAAGATTAAGCAATAATGGAAGTTAAAAATCAATATTTTGCTTCATTTAAATTCCCTCAACTTCCTCTGAATCACTAAAGTGAATGAAGGGACTACTCTTTCACCAGGAGCGGTTGCTCACTGTAACTTTTCTCATCAGTCTTTGCTAGGTGCCTGTTTTAGATAACCATGAGGTGAAGTTAGCAGTTACGATACACTTATTTCATCTATTTAATGCTACTAATGCATCTATTTATGATTGTAATCATAATTGTCCTTATAATTATGTGTGTAATTAGAAAAAAGCTAAAATGTAACCTGAGTTTTGAGGCATTTATACTCCGTCCAAATCCAAGGAAAACCACAGAATAAGCACTGACTCTGCTTGCATTCTCAGACAGACCTAATCTTAAAAACCTTGGTTCCAGCCTCTCTAGGTTTAAATGTGAACAACAAAACCTTGAGCATATAATAATAATTAAACAGATCAGGACAATGGGTTCCAAGAGAAAGGACAAAAGAAATGATAGAATGTTTTCCAAGAGAGTCCTGAAAAAATAGGGGATTGTGGTTTTGGGTTTTTTTGTTTCACTACGGGATGTCTTGGGCCAAAATTATTTCAGTAACAAAAATCACTGGTTATGGGAAGTGAAACAATATGTGTTAAGTACTAAAGGCAAGCTGTTGCTTATTTGTCAACATGCTCCTATCTCATTGTTTGTCTATGTTGCAATGCAGTTGAGCTCCAAATGAAAAAAACAAGTAGTTTCTAGGTGACAGCTTAAGTAAACATGGACACATCCTGGCAATTGGTCACTTGGTAGGAATAGGATGTGAAAGATGCTCTGTTGAAATGACCAATTATTTAGTTAATTGAATGTTGTGAGCCATAAAAAATACAAGGAAGAACAGTCTATTGTAGATAATGCATAGGTAGTGACCTTCCTTTTGGGATCAAAAATAAAGAATAAAAGAATAAAAATTCTCTTTACTCCTGAAAGGTGCAGAGTTGGGATCGGGGCATTTGTCACCTTCACAAGCCTGGCTTCAGGCTCTAAGTTCTGTAGGACTGCACATCTGCAACCACACACTGAAACTGCTTCCACCTGGAGACAGTTGTTTTTAACATTATCTGTTCGGACAAGTATTAGGATCAGGAGCTGAAGTAGGACTGTCACAGCTGGGTAGAGTGAACTGGTAAGACACTTGCCTGGACAGTCCAGCTGCGTAATCTTAACTGGGACAAAACGTGCAAGAACCTACCAAAGAAGGAGCAGACAAATAGTACTCTGAGGATGTGCCTGAAAATCTGAATACAAGTGTTTGAATATCCAGCTGTGAAAATTGCCCTGGTGTGGGTCACAGCCCCAGCACCTTTGAGAGGGGATATGCAAGTTACCAAGAACAAATAAGAGATGGGGATTGAACAACACATTGCTTTAGCCTTTCTTTTCTTACTGGGGAAATGTGTAGTTCTAGCCTTTCCATGCAAACTTCGACGCAAGACCTTGGTTCCTCAGCAAGACACACAAAATTCAACAGATGGAGAGAGGAGCCTACTGAGCTACTCTATGGAGGGAGTTAGCAAGACAGATGAGCTGCACAAGTGTACACTAAAACTGATTTCCATCCCAAAACTGCCTAACCCATTTGGATTTTGTAACCGGGAAACCTTTTGCTAATACTGCAGTGACTTTTCTTTTTAAAACAAAGTTATTCAACATTTTTCTGTTGTGAAAGGGGAGCAACTAGGGATGTCTACAGTATGTGGGTTACTAGTGTTGCTGTCCTTCCGTCTGTCTGGCGTCCCCACTGGATCTGTACCTTGTCTGACTGGAGGCTGTTTTGTGTGGTAGCATTATCTATTTCTCCTATGGAGGTTGATCTGTTTCCTGGGGATTCAGAAGGGACTCTTGGCATTCAAATAAATAGAAAAGGAATGGGAGGAATGTCATGTACTGCAGAAGGAAATGTGTCCTTGTGGTGATGACTCTTCTAAAATCACTTCTAAATATGAAGTGTTCAGAACAAGAGCTTTTTCCCTTTTCTGGGTGAGTGCTCTCATCACTAGGATATCCTACAAAAGAATGAATAAGCCATGTCACTGAGGATGAAATTGATAAACTTTTTCAGTGTTTAGTGCTATGGTAATGCCTGCTAGACCACCCCCTCAGCTAAAATATGTGGAAGTACTTGGCTTTGTTTGTTAGCAAGATACAAATATAAAGTTCTGAATTCCTCAACCTTCCTCACCTGCCCGACATGGGTGTACAGAATCCAAGCTCTAGGCAGATGGGGAATTTGAAATGTTAAACTAACATCTTGGAGGAATTTAAGTAGTAAGTGAATGCAGGTTTTTAAGATTATAATTTTGGCTTAGGTTCCTACATTCCAGTAACTCCACGTTCCCCTTCATGGATCTCAGATGTGGTTTTTGTCCTTCATTTTTCTGTGTGCAAAAAGGACATGAATGATTACATGCAGTATTATGCAGATAGTAGTAGTATGCAGATTTCCTGGGGTTCATAGCAGTGCAAAAAGGAAGCTGTGATAAAATATTTTGGCCAAATTGTTCATGCTTAAATCATGGAAGATAACAGATTTAAAATGTTGTTTATAATGGCTAATCTTTACAAGGCCTTTGTTACAATAGAGACAGGTTGATTCTCTGTTAGACCCGTCTACCCAAAATCACAACACATCATTTGGGCCAACAGGTGACGTTCACCACAATTTTAAATTATGTTTATAACCTGGTTCTTGTGAATTGGTTATTAAGTAAATTCTTCACTGGCCCTGAGATGGAGTCAGGGAAGTATGCCGTTATTACAGAAAAAATACATGGGTGGGACATCAGGAGGAAGCAATTTTGCTTAATCTACTGATTATATTCTCATCCGCTTTTCTGTAAGTAAGCATGCAGCTCAGCCCCCATCCCCCTCACTTTTCCTAGTTAGCTTCACTTACATCTGTGCTTGGTGTTACTAAGAGCCTATTATGGATGTTATCTCCTCTTAGGCTGCACAGGATCAAACCGTGAAAGTTCAAGGCGTTCCATCTGCCTTCTATTAATTACCACTTTTATTCCTTATGATTCTGCTTCCTTCTAAGGGAATTTTTTTATATTGCTTCTAAAGGACAATTTCCTACAGTAAGATATGTAAGCATAAGGCACGTATTGATCTTTTCATGACCTTTTCTAGTAATAACATGTAAGATGTACTGCTACCTTTAAAGAAGAGAGTGCATCTTCTCGACATCATGGAAGATTAAATATTGCAGTGTTAAATGTGTAGTTCATTTAAAGTCATCTAAGTAGTCTTTATAGCATTTAAAAACTTTAGACAAAGATCCAGGAGGCAGGAAATAAAGGAAACATCATAACTTTGGAAGAAAAAAACCCAGCAAAATTCTCTCCCTGCCCCCTCCCTCCAACTTCAACCAAGCATACCCTTTCCCCCCTGAAAAAAACCCAACCGAAACTACCCAAACCTGAAAATACTTCAGAGGCAAGGGAAGTGTTTTGCTTCTGAGGGTAATGTCACTCTGTCTGCTGGGTTGCAGTTTGGGGTGCTCTGTAAAGGCAGTACCAGACTCCTTTCTCTGTCCACACCTAATTGTTTAATTTCCTTTACTGATGACTTACTTGTGCTGATGTTAAACTGTGTCTGGTACATGGTGAGACATCTGTGGGCTTATTAGATAATTGGAAGCCACCTGTAGAAAGCTGAGGGGCACGTCCACCTCAGGCTTTGCTGGTGTTCTTTGTTGTGTATTTGTGGTGCTCCAGAACTAAGTTAAAACTGCTGGGGTGTTTGAGGAGCACAGCATTCATCCTAGAAAATGTGGTATGAATACCTGAGGACATTCCCTAGCAACTATTGTCCAAATTTCCTTGCTTCAGCAGCTATGCAGCTAGTCTTTCTCCTTGGATTTATTAACTCCAGTCACACTATGGACTCAATTAGGCAAAAGTGAAGAGTAGACTTAAGTCTCCTGCATGTCTGTTCATTCTTGCTCTTTCTTAGCACCTGATTTCTGTCTCCTGACAGTCACCGGCCTAATGTATGTGTTAAACTCAGAGTGATGAGACAGCAGGAAGCAGGTCTGGCATTTATTTCTGAGTTTCTGTGACAACTCCTATTTCCACATGTACGGGAATGAAGGATGGTGGCTTCAGAAGAGAGAACCTCTAGACACAACCTGTATTGTACTGTACTACTTCTAATCACAGCCTGCAATGTGTTAAGCCCTCAAAGCCAAATATCATCTTACCCTGGTTTGCATCTGGATTCTCTTCAGGTTATTAAAAGGAAAAATGCTCAAAATCTTCAGATGGTGGGAAACGTATCTTTCATCCTCCGTATTTTGAGCTTCCTCTGGAAATAAACTAGGGAGAATTGTTTCTGTGAACAGACCCACTGCACAGTAGTCACCACTAAAGATACAGATCTAGTTAGGATGTAGTCTTACTTAGAATGCGTTGGAAAAGTTGACCATATGGTCATAAAATGGACAAATGGCGACAACTTCTTGCCTAGTGTAGAAAAGTACACTTTAAAAAATAAAACAAACAAACAAAAAAAACCAAACCAAAACACCCCCACCAACAACCCATAATCTTTATGGATTCCTGGCTGCCAAAGACCTTTTTGGACTAGAAACCTAAGTACGACATCCTGAAGCTGAGGACACTAAGCACTTGGGAACGGAGTGGCCTATACCTGACCTAGACTAGATGGGCTCTGTAACAAAGCAAAGCTAAGGAAATCGTAGAAACCTTTGTTTTTGTTTTGTTTCTAAGAGATGCTATAAGCGGCTGCACTTAGCACAGAACCCGGAACCAGTCCAGGGAGAATCACAGTAAAGCCACCCCCATCCTTCATGTGCATGTGTAAATATTAAAACCAAAAATATTTTAAAGGGAAATTTGAAATACTTATTTTGCACCTGCTCCTCTCCTTCATATTGCCATATGAATTGTTTCTTTTGCAGTCATAGTTTGTAAGTATATTCATGGCCATAAATGTTGCTTTGTTTTGCTTTTCTTGAGAGATACCGGTGCAGTGTAAAATCTTGATTAATGTTGAGATTAATGCTCAAGGATTTCTTGAAAGTATTTCTTTTTACTTGGTTATTTCTTTTACTTGTTTTAGGATGAGCTCTGTTTTTCTTCAGACACAGCTATAACTAGTTCAATAAAAAATAATAACCAGAAGTATACATAGAGGAATTACAGTATTTGCATCTGCTACTAGAGAGTTAGAGGCAGCTTCAGACAGACCTACTTTGCCCCAGCAGCTGCCTGCTGTCTGTTAGCTTTGAAAATGTCCTTGTTACAGAAAATGTGGGTAACTGTCCTGAGACAAGTTCATTTACTGCACTCCTTAAACTGTTGTAGAAAACGCACTGTGGAAGCTACTAGGGGGGAAACTCCCACCTGGAAGGGTTATTTCTGTTCATCTCTTTGTTCTTCTTGACCTCAAAGGACAGAAATGCACAATGAAGGTGATACCCAGTGTCTGGTTTCTATATTGTTCTTAGTGTCTTGGTGTTACAGTTTTTCTGGCTCTGAAGATGAGGTTGCATCAGAGGGAGCTTTAGATCATTGCTTAAGTTCTACTTACAGTTTGTATGTGAAGTAATGTTATTTTAATCAGCATAAATTTGCAGACAAGTAAAATGAAGGGCTGAAGGTCAGGTGGCAT
>VZTU01001708.1:42383-147632 GCA_013400835.1 Zapornia atra
ACCATACTGAACTTTGAATTGCCTTGCCTCTCTGAAATTTTAATGAAGATAAGCTCATGTCTGAAAAATTTCAGTAGTACTCTCAAACTTTATCCTTTGGTGCCACTGACTTTGCTTTTACCCCTAGGTACAAAGGCAAGTGATGGTGCAATAATTTCAACAAAAGAGGTTTCCAGACCCACTTGAAATTCAAAGCTATTATAAATGCCCTCTGAAAGATGACAGAGCTGCTATCAGATGCAAAACAGCTCTGTAGTTTAAGAGAGGGTGCAAAGGAAAACAAGGTGGAGAACACTTTTAATTCCTTTCTTATGTTTTTGCATCCATTTTGTCAAAATTTAACTCTTCTGATTTGATCATAGGCATGTTCTGCCCCAGCTGCTTCCCTTGTTCCATTTTCGTGAGATGGGAACAGTAATTTTCAGCAGACCTAATTTACTATTTCTTTGATAAGGTCAGTGTCTGAGGCCATCTCAGCTGGTCCACAAAAATATTAGAAGTATGCATATATCATAAATATGCTCATAAGTATGTATACATGTCCAGAAAGTTATTAGTAGAGCTCATCATGCAATGAAAGAGATTAATTCCAATAACTAAATTTATGGCAACTATTCACAAATAACAAATTGGAGTATTATTCAATAACCCACGGAGTTAGTTGAAAAATGAAAGCTCCTCTCAGGAAAAACTTATCGGACAACAACACAGGCATATAGATGAAGTCTGTTATTGGTGACTATTAAGAATTAGAGCTGAATTAATATGATAAAGAGTTGAAGGCAACTACTTGTTTTCCAAGGGTACTCTGTATTGACTGTTGCCCTACTGACCTGTTCTATGGCAGGAAAAATGATCATTTGCAGTAAAATATTGTGAAAATACCTTCCATACTCCTATTCAATTTCACTTGGCCGTCTTGGTAAGACTGTGCTTTCATGGTACATTAATTCTGAACTTAATTGAATGCTGTCATCTGTGTGCCATTTCACTGCAGGGATTGAGCCTGGAAAAAAAGAAAGAGCTTCAGTTCATGGAGTAAGAGAATATGTTGGCAATTTCTTGTTGAAATGAAGAAGGGTGTTGCTTTAACAAGTATGCCCACATATGCTACCTGACCAGACTAATTGTGAAAGTTGAAGTAAAAGCAACTAAAGTTATTTTTAATTCAGCTATGCCATTGAATTATCCAAATATTAACATGAGCTATACGTAAAACATTTTCGAAAGGCGAGTTTGTCTGAATTTCTAGCTACTGCTGTATCTCTTCATACTGCTACTGCAGGATCAGGCTGTCAGTAACAGAGTACATGTGTATATAAAACATGAACACTTTGGCACCAGAGTTGCTGGCTTTGTTTTGGTTTTATTTCCTGCAATTTGGTATTTTCTTTCTTGAGCCTGAGAATACTTCACCTGAATGTATATACATATACATGTGCACGTGTATATTCTTTCTGAGTGTTGAGAAGGGTTCAGGGTAACTTTAGACAATGGTTTTTGCTTGAGAGCTGCTGTGGAGCTCATGGCAGAAACAATTCCTCTTGTACTCGGTATGCGCAGTCACCTAGGGGAGCTCTCTGTGCATGTGATGTGATCTGTGAACTGGTTGGGGAGCAGGAAATGTTTTATTACCTTAGCAGGTGCAAATATATGTAAGCCTGTGAAATGTGGCAGACTCTTGGTTCTGTGCTCCTACAAGCTTTAAAGGAGCTACTTAAACTGCATTGAAGTAATGGTGAACCTCCTGTTGTGTATTGCAGGAGGGGCAGCTAGTGTTTTGCTTTGCTCTCCTAGAAGTGTCTGTATATATGATGTGTTACAGGGAGCAACATATGGATAAATAAGGTGTGGGTAGTTGGGTTTTTTGGGTTTTTTACTGTTGTCTTATTAAGGAAAATAGAACTTTCAGCAATGATCTTACACTTGCTAGTGCATAGAGATCATTGCCTATGTCAAGAAAGCATGCTAATTTTCCTTTTGATTCCAAAATTCATTGTTAGACACATGAGTTAATAAATTGGCAAACTCTGTTCCCAATACAGATAAACACGTTAATGTAATTTGGTTTTTCTAGAAAACTCAAACGTAACAGTTTGTGATTGCTTGTAACTATTGAAAAAGCTGCACATTTTAACAGTACACTGATATGCCTTTTTAAAGGAAACTTTAAGTAAGATGACGTAGAACTACAGAACATTTTCATTGAAGTACTTGAGTATAAGGTTCTTATTCTAACATATGAGACTGGAGATTCTGAAAAAGTTTTGTTCTGAACTAGTACAAAATACGTCACCTGATCATACAGGTATGTTTTCACAGGGAGATTAATTTTTATGGATGTATACATTATAACTCCTGTAGTTGAAGGCATGTTTTGTTCCTTATAAAATGATCTCTGATGAAGCTGTTGAACACTGGCATCTTCTGAGTTGCATTCATTTATTAAGCAACTAGTCTGTTGTGAACTCTTACATGCTGTTTTCAACCAGCATTGAAATACTACACCTTGTCAACTCTATCTATTTCTACTTCCATCAATAGATGCTTTATGGGTATACTTGGAAAAGAATGTTTATATACAATTAAATGCATTCTTCTCTACAAGCCTGGCAATACAAACCTTCAAATTTTTTTTTTTAAATTATACATGGACTTTAGTATGGTATCAATGAAATCTTTTTATATGCTTCTAAAGCATATAAGAGTAAAAAAAAAAGTATATAAATATTATGCAGCTGAAACTTTTGGCTGATAGGTGGTATCTTCCTTATGCTAATAGGGAAAGATGTAGTAATCAATCTAATGCAGCATTTGAGGTCAGATTCCTTAGTTTTGCTTCTGTCTGTATGTATTCAGCTATTTCCAAGCTCCTTCCCATTGCTTGAAATAAAACTGCCACTGACATAATTTCTTAACTGCCTTCTATGAAGACAGATCCTAACTCCAAAGACTTGGAATATGTCACCTTCGCTCAAGTGGAGTCCACCCTGAAGTCAGTCTTGGTGACAAAAGCAGAGTTTCTGTCTGTGGGTTCCATTCTCTAGTGAGCAAAATTTACAAAGAGTGGCTGAAAATTCATCATTGTAGAGCAGTTAGGTTCCAGAAAGAAAAGAATTATTCCTGTTTCAATTCCAGCTGGAATTTTCAGCAGAAAAGTAACTGTCCCTCTTACTTACATGAACAATGTCTCCCAGAATAGATTCTGCCAACCCTTTTTAGGGTTTGCAAGATTTATGGGCTTGGAATAGGTAAATTTTCCTTTCATTTGTACCCAGCAGAGCAGAAAATGCTGTAAAGCCATTGAATTAACAGGTTATATAACAGCCTTTGTATTCTTCTTAAACTCTGTTCTCATCTGTGGTCATTGAGCATTGCCCACTTTGCGATTTCTATACACATACACTTTAATCCAAGAATTTGTAGCACCTTAACTGGTAAGATTCATGATACTCTTAACCAAGTAAAAGAAAACAAACCAAGACAACCCCTTTCGTTGTGTGGTGGTTTTGTTGGAGGGGTTTTTGGTGGGGTGTTTTTTTTTTGTTTGCTTGTTTTTGGGTTTTTTTTTGTGGGGCTTTTTGAGTGTTGGTGTTTTTTTGAGGGGGCATGGGGGAGACACTAAGCATAATCATGGTTTTGAGGGTATTGGGAGTCCTGGACTCAAATATTTGTACTGTAATAAAAAGAGTTTAGCAAGTTGAGAAAAATGAGAAATCAGGTTATGTGTAGTATGGCTACCCAGGGAGGCAATTTTGGGTTTTATTCTAAGGGAAAAATAAAATACTTTTTGTTGCAGAAATGCACTAGGAAACTGAAGTCAGTAGAAATGTCATAATATGCTTTTGTTAACTTTGAATGCTTTTTTACCAGGGACAGATGGACAGGAAGCTTTACAAATTCTGATACCTGGGATATTAAATCTAAAAGCTCTGTGCTCATTCCTCTTGCTATGACAAACATGAATTGGGTATTTCATGGTTTCCATGATTTCTTTGCAGTTCCCAGATTCTCATCTTTTGTGATTGTGTCTGGGAATGCTGCGGTGTTAGATGTGTGGTATTTACTGATGCTGAAGGAGGAATATTCTATTCATTCTGATACTACAATTGTCTTTCAATTACATACCTCACAAAGAAAATCCTGCTTTTGGGCCAAAGGTCTATTGTATTAGGAAAGGTAGGAGCAACCAGTTTTTTCCTGAAGAACAGGTTATGTAAGCAGGAGTATACAAGTAGTGCGATGAGAAGGGTACAGCGTACAGTAAAGTTACTGGCTAACAGCTCAGGCTGCGGGCTCATTTACATTGCCTTAAGGCAAAGACTGACTGGCTGCTCAGTTAACAAGCTAAAGAACATCCACCAGAGCCTGAGGCAATCGGTATGCTGGAGACATTGTCTAAAGGACAAAAGAGTGGATGGGTGACAGAGCACATTCAGAGAAATGTGCCACGTGAGATTACTTTCAGAGCTGTGTCTAAACAATACTATTCTATAGGAAAATGGACTTGTGTAATTCACGCAAATTTGGGTGAGAGAATTTAGGAATAAATGTAAGTAGATCGTTGAGACTCTTCATATTCCTGTGCTTAAATCAGCTTTATGGTTAAATATCTTATTCATACACAGCATACACAATTATTAATACATATACTGATACAGAGCCTTGAAACCTCTCAAGTTGTCTGTACGCCAGCATCTCCTTTACAAAGTTTAAGGAATTAAATAGTGATAGTTCACCCTTGTTTTAGAAACTAGGTAAATTCCTGCTCAACTACTAGTACCATACAGAAATGGAACAGTGTTCTCAGTTAAGAACTAAAATTTTGATTCACTAAAAAATCCTCTGTGATGCAAATTGTGTGGTTTTGATGCATGCTTTTATTTTTCATGTGGTATTATACACATGCTGAAACTGGCTATATCACTGGCAGGTGCTGATGCATTTTTCCCCTTCTGCTTCGCCTTTTCATTTTTCTGAGTGATACAAATTGGATCATTTATTTGCTTCTAGAAAAACTTTTTTTTTCTGGTAGGTCAACTTGCTGTTTGTCTTCACAGTGCAGAAAAGAAAAAAAAATCTATCTATACTTGATCTCCTTCCTTGAACAGAAGGATTAGTCACAATAAAGAAACATAAATAGTAGAAATAAATGTGAAGAGTCTGAACAATGTCTATTCCCTTTCCATGTGTATTTCCTACAGAAACATATGGATATTGTATGAGGGTGTCTATAATGCTGCCTTTATAACACGATCTTATGACTAATTCTGCGGCTGGGATTGTTCTGGATTATTTGCTTTTGCAGAAGTGTCACTGTAAGGCACAGAGAGCTTCCTTACAAGGGTACTGTGTCTGTTGCTTTCCATGTAAAAAATTCTTTTATCAGTTCTCCTCACACAGATTATTAAACAATCCTAGGGGGGGAATAAAAAGTCAATAAAATGTTTAAAGAAGCAAACTCTAAACCCCACCTCCTGCAGCCTTTGAGGATGGAATGGATAGTAACAGTTGAAATGTACCCAAAGATTAATCATTTCTGCTTTCTGTAGCAAAGGGGATCAGATTCTGAGAGATGAGCAGCATTGCTAGATTCCATGTAGGTGTTTGCAGATAACACCAAAGAGGGATAATCTAAAAATCTAGGGATAACTTGCTTTGAAATATTTGTATTATGGGTCTTTTATTCTGTCTTCAATAACTTTCTACAAGGATTGTGAAATAAAAAGTATTTGTCTACCTTGCTGCTAATAAACACATCTAATTGAGTCTTCCCATACCAAAATGAGATAAAAGCAGAAACTTATTTGGGAGGAGGGGAAGGCTGAAGAATTGTGGTTGACTAGGCATCACTGATAAATCAGCTTTTGGGAGCTGAGGGGAAGAGGAGGACTCAAACACTATGTGGATAATTTTATCCTAATAGGCTGAAGGTCAGATGCTGTATATGGCAGTAATTAAAATATTATGTTACAATTCTGAGAATGGCAATCTGTTTTTCTAATCAATAAACAGTGTCAAACAGCTGAAGAGCTGCAAGTTACAATTCCCTGATCACATGTATGGCGCTATTGCATTACAACTGCACAGTTAATCAATTGACTAACATCTGCGAAATGTCTCTTCTGTTAGATGCTGGGAGGTTTTCTCTGTTGGATAAATTCCTGAACAAAGCTGAATGCTGGTAAACTTCAGCAAGGCTTTGACAAGTGCTAGCACGCTTTCTGGTCTTACCGGTTGAAAATTAGAGGTAAACAAGTGGTTGAATTTGCGCTAATTAGAGTTGTGTGGGAGAGGGTCTGGATTTTTCCAGAAGGGGCTCATATCAGTCTAGGGAAAGAGGAGAGGATAACTATATTATTCAAATGATTTTGTGGCCTTTTTTTGGCCAAAGGCATGGCCAAATGAAGTATCGGTTGCATCACTGTATGTTACTGGGGAAGAAAGTGTTGTGGCTTAGCAATCCATGTTTTTTTAAAATACAGTGCTGCAGGGATTCACCTTCAACATATTCCCTTAACCAAGCTGAAGGAAAATTCTCCATAGATTCACTAATTAAGTTATTTACTTTGTAGCTGCTCAGTTGTTCAAAGTGGTGTTTATATTCTCAGGTTGAATTAATCGAGATATTTCATGGTAAAAATAATCAGTTCTTGTGGTATGGCTGCTGACTGGCAGGCAGAAGGCAAATTAGAGTCTATGTGAAAATTGGATAGAGCTATCTATTAAGGGTATCGGTAGCTCTACTTCTGACAAAAAGCAGAATACACAATGGATCTAAAATATATGCAGGAAAAGATCATGGGCAAAGTGTCTGAAATATCAGCAGGAATTGCAATAGGAAGTGTAAAAAAAGAAAAAAAAAAAGCCCCCAACACTCTTGTTATAACTTGGTCCCAAACAGGATTTTAACCAAATTGAACAATTTATTAAACGAATAAAAGCAAGCAAACGGTGCTGGAGTGCACGGTCAGCACCGGGTGCGCCGGGAGTCTCCGCCCCACCAAGACGCACCCCGAACAGTTCCAGTCCCTGGCTTATATACTTTTCAGGGATAACACAGCCCACCGGCTTAAACTGGCATGCTGGAGTGCATGACAGCCCTCCCCCTTCCCAACAAGACATAACCATATACATTTTAAGACGACATGCTGGAGTGCCCGTCAGGTCCTGTATCTTTTGTCTTGCTGATGGTCAGGCAGCTGGTTCTGCAGGTTCCAGGAGTCTCCTTCTTTTGTTGGCTGATCACCTTCCTTTCAGAGACAAGTTGTTTCCGCAGTAGTATTACAATGCACACAATGTGCTACATTGTGGTCCTTTAAGCGACGATTTACACATCCTTTATACAGTTTGTTGATGCTTCAACAAACTTAATTCAGTAAGTGCAAAATCTCAAACTGTCCCTCCCAGGCCCATGACCATACAAGGGTCTGTCATTTTGCACCCCCAACATTATTACATATTAACACGAATCAGAGGGAAATATATCACAACTCTCAATCCTAAATTGGCATTTACAGAAATATAAGTTGTATATTTCAGCTCCTGAATATCTTACGGACAGATCAACTAAGGGGGTGAGTACTTCCTTGATGAAGCAGGAGGCATTTTAGGAGCATAAGGAATGCTAGAAAACCAACAGCATCCCGTGACAGCTGGATCACAAAGTGCATTGAGTGAAAGGTGCTTTCTACAAAGCTGTAAGAATGCTTTCTTGACATGGGAAACACAAATGGAAAACTCTGTTCTTTTAGTTCTATGTAGGAGCTAAATTTTAGGCTGTGAGAAAATTTATTTGCAGAGTAATAGTGTAGATCTTCTGATCAAAGTATGGTGGTGGCGGAGATAAAAAATAGTGGATACCAGGCAGGAAAGTCTAGCCTGCTCCTTGTCTATGCTCATTCAATACACCAGCAAAGAAACAATTGAGAAAGGTGGAAGCACCAGGATGCTTTATGGCCATTCACAGCAAAATCATCCTTGAGCGCTTCCCTCTGCAGCCAGAATGCTCTCAGGCTGCTTTCAGCTCTGCACTAGGCAGGAGTCTGTGCCGCTGTGATGACTTTTAGACCTAAGTAGCAGTGGTCACAGTGAATTAGTTTAGGATGGTTAAGTCTGGTAGACGGATGCCAAGATAGAGAAGTCGGAGCCCTGTGGAGCAAGATGCACGGTTGGGCTGCTGGCCTGGCTTCAGCCTGTTCCCAGGGAGGTTCTCAGCCCTGGGGATGCCCTGCTCCCTAGTTAGGGTGATGGAATGGGCCCTGGCTGCTAGCCTCTGCCCAGCCACCCTGGGGAGCCTTGACTCCAGGGAGCTGCTGGGCCCCAGGTGACCAGGGTTCAGTTAAGAAGAGTGGCTGGGAGGGTTAGGGTGTGTCAGCAGCTATGTGAGAACAGGTTGTGGGGGGACAGATAAAGTAGGTGTGGGAGCTCTCTGGGTATCAGTGCACCCACTGGAACCATAAAAACTACTGTGGGTTGGGAATCAGGGCCCATGCTGCCAACTTGATCGTTTTGTGGAGGGTTGTGTTCAATCTGATGTTTTAATCTGCTGTGTAAGCATTAGGATTAACAGGTTTCTTAAAAGTTTTTGGTGGGCAGCTGTTCTCCATTGCTGGAGACATAAATATGCATTGGGGTCCAGCATGGCCAACGTGTTCAGGGAAGTGATTGTGCCCCTGTACTTGGCATTGGCAAGGCCACACCTTGGATACTGTGTTCAATTTTGGATCCCTCACTACAACCAAGACATTGAGGTCCTGGAGTGAGTCCAGAGAAGGGCAACCAGGTTGGTGAAGGGGCTGGAGAGAAAATCTTATGAAGAATGGCTGAGGGAGCTGAGGTTGTTTAGCCTGGAGAAAAGGAGGCTGAGAGGAGACCTTATCGCCGCCTACAATTACCTGAAAGGAGGCTGTAGATAGATGAGTGTCAGTCTCTGCCCAAGTGACAGGTGATAGGGTGAAGGGGAAGGGACCCAAGCTGCTCCAGGATAGGTTCAGATTAGACATTAGGAAAAAAATTCTCCACCAGAAGGGTTATCAGGCACTGGAACAGGCTGCTCAGGGAGGTGGTTGATTCACTGACCCTGGATGTATTTAAAAGATGGGTAGATGAAGTTCTCAGGGGATATGCTTTTGTAGAGGACAGGTACAGTTGGACTCAATCTCAGAGGTCTTTTCCAACCTGTGATGCATTTGCAGCAGTGGGGCTTAATGCCCTCCAGAGAAAGCCTCCAGTCTGAGGTCAGAGACAGCCTGAACCACAGCAGGCTCTCCTATTGCTCTTCAGTACCTATTCTGGCAATACTAGTAATTGCTTTTAGACACTATTGGCTTTACTCACAGGAAATAGTTCAACAGAAAATACCACCTGACTGAAACTTAGAGACTTGAGAAATAGATTTTTATCCCTAAATTAGAACAAAGAGTTTTTTAGATCTATTTGCAATTAGCTCAGCAGTGTGTTGTCCTTGTACTTTAGTGATTTTTATTTCATATAGAGTCATAAGAACATCTTGTATTCAGTTTTTAATGAAATTAACCAGTGCATTATATTATTTATTTTGAAACCAGCTCAATAGCTGCAAGCTATCTGTAAACACACACTAAGCATGGTACAGCACCACTATGACCCCAGAGGAAATTGTCTCATGGTTGGCATCAAAAGCTCTTATTATCTGGCTGTGATGAATGGGGCTACAAGACATAACCCAGTTCAGATAGTTTGACTTTTCACATTTATTCATATCACAGTTAGCTATGAAGACAACAAGGTTACATTTGTTTTTAAAAAGTAGATGCCTCTTCAAAGTTGATGATCTTTCTTGAACTGCCTTTTACAGATCATCTGAAGAGTATTTATTCTGCCCTTTACACTAGGACAGAGCAGAGTGAATTTTGTAGTTGTCAGTCCTTCCAAAACTGTCCTGATGATTTTCTGTCTGGAAGAAGTGCAGTTAGCTTCTTTGTCTTCTGGCTGCAGCACTTCAAAAGCTGAAAACAAAATGAAACAAGAAACTAAAGAGTCATTGAGCAAGCTAGCACAGAAGTTAGAGGTGGGAGTTCATTCCCTCAAACTTTCTTTGCCACTTGAAAACTCTTTAGGTCTGATTCTCAAAAGAAGTAAAAGCCTAAGCCACTGTGACTTTAGTAATCAATGATCCTTATGCTCCTAGTTGTTTTCAATTTGGACTTCAGTCTCTCTTTGTGTTTGTCCCTCACCTTATCTTACTAGATTGTTGTTAAATGCTCAAAGGACTCTGGGCCATTGTGGCAATCAGGGAAAAGATACTAACAGTGCAAGAAAACTAACCTCACTTACAATCTGCTGTCCCATCATTAATTGCACATGGAAGGACTTTTTATTCATGTTGTATTTTCTGTCTATATAATGTATGTTGTATGTGTATTACGCAATTTTCAGAGTTCTCTTATGTTTTGGCAGTTTCATAGAAAGCATGGCTTCCATCAAGAAATGTTTATAGTGGGATTTAAATAACATGAATGCCTGAATCTGTTCTGATACATTTCTGCAGGCATTCACAAAGAATAAAACACCTGATACTGGCCTTTTAAAATTCAAACACACGCACCTCAAAATGAATTAAAACTTGTCTTTGAATGCATATCCAATATTTCTTAGGTGATTATACAAAAGAATATTAGGGAGATGGCATGGCTGCTGGAGTTGCCTTAATATAATTATTTCTTTTGGTTTTAAATGTGCAAAAGAATAAAGGTTTTTCTATTTTTCTTTTTTCTCTGAAAGACTGTGTATTGAGTTAAAGCAATGTTTCAAGGTCTTGATATTTTTTCTTTGGAATATAGTGTCTGTACCAGTTAATCAAGGTCAACTTCAAGTAGCAAAATGAAGCCTGTCAGAGGCAATATTTATGAATGGACTCATACTCTGCTGTAATTGAAATTAATGTTGAGTCATTTTTTCCAGTAACTTCACGAGCAGACAAATTTCAGTTAACAGAAGGATAAAAAGGTCTGAATGCAGGTGCTGCAAGAGATAGCTCAAAAAGTGGCCAGGGTGATATATCACTTCCTGAAATAATGCAAATGCTAATTGATCTAGAGGCACTCCTGGAAATTGTGCAAAAAAAGCATGTCTTTATTTTTATCAGGAACTGCTGTTTGCAGAGTGCGAGAGAAAGAGAGTAGGTGGACAGGTAAGGATACTTAATTGAAGTTAAGATGTACTTCCCATTAAAGTCTGTGGTAGCTGTATTATCTTCATATAAAAGGTTAAGGCTATGGTTGGCTATTACCTGTAATAAGTTTTATAATGTCTTATCCAAATTTTCTTGTTATGCTGAATTACTAATTCACAGTATTTAGTTATATTTTGAGAGATCTATTTGCAGTAGATCTCAGCAAAACATCAGTGCTCCACTGGGACAAAATAGGTCATAAAAGATTAGGAAATACATAGGAATGGAACATAAAACATTTAGGCCATTGAAATAATTCAAAGGACAAGAATGATTAATTTAGATGCATTCTAACCTATTTAGTCTCCATATTCTGCAAACATGCATTCAGATATTAATTTTGGACATATTAGTTTAAATTAATAATCTGAACACCTTGTGACAGCTTTCTACTCTAGATGGTGCAGAACTATTATAAATAAATGAAAAATAGAGCCTGTTCAAAATAAGTAGAGAATGAGATAACTGCTGAAAACTTAAAGGTCCTTAGGGTGTCCATTTGTTGGGTTTTCTTTAGCCAGTAGAAATTCTAGAAAGCTTGGTCTGATGAAACTTAGCTCCAGTTAACAAGATAAGCAATTTAAGTGGTTGAAAAAGTAATTTCTATAAAGAAATAACAATAATGCTCTAGAGCTACCTTTTTTGAATCTCTGAAGCATGGACTAAGCTAAAAGTTTGTATTTGTTCACTCAACTGGCATGAAGCAAATAGACACTAGTCAAATGAGTGCAATTATTCTGAAAGGTCTTGAATCATGGAATATTTGGAGTTGGAAGGGACCCATAAGAACCATTGAGTCCAACTCCTGGCTCCACACAAGTCAGAGCATGTGACTGAGTGCATCGTCCAGATGCTTCTTGAAACTCAGTCAAGCTCGGTGCTGTGACCGCTTCCCTGGGGAGCCTGTTCCAGTGCCCGAAGTTAAACTTTGTTTTCAATACCTTTACTTTCCTTTTTTTTTGGCAGCTCATGTTTTTTCTTCAGTATTGTTTTTGAATTTATTCGGTGTTTTCAGAGAACATAGTCAGATATTAATATTTTCAGAGCTTGTTGTAAATGTCAATTTGTAGTGACATGCAAGTTTTGATCTGTTCTAAATGGATAGAGCTATGTATAATCAGTCACTTATGTAGCAAGACTATCACATGCTGCCTCAATATCTGAGTATAAATATATCTGCAATGAGTGATATAGTTGGACATATGTTCATTAGTTAAGACTAAGGGGTTATATGTTTGCCTCCCTGTCATTGGCTATGGCTGTCTGTGTGTTCCATGAGCTGCCTGACACCCCTTGCTTTGCTTGGGCTGCGTTGTAATTTGATGTTTAAGTGTTTTGCTCTGTGTGATAGTATAGTTATCTGTCATCAACCCTTGGGGACCCCAACTATAAATGCAAAGCTAAAAGCACTCCAGAAGCAGAGGATGTGTGAACCTTGGCTGAGAGGACAAACAGAAACCTTTTTATCTGGTGGGAAGTGCCCCAAGAAACAACAGTAACCTGTAAATATAAATCTGAACCTGTGTGCAGCTTTGTATTTGCCTTCAGCATTTTCTGAATCCCAGATCAGGACATACATTGTAAGAGACATGAACTTGAACAAAAGTAAATGTCAACACTTAGTTTCCCCACTTTTATGTGAATGCAAGTCAATTCTAGGAATAAGCAATCAAGCACTATTTTCCACAGAGAGGGCCATGGGGTGTGAAAATATGCAGGATGTGCTATTTAAGTCCAAAGCTGTCTTTGGAGGCTTATGCTTATTGTGAGGCACATAGCTTAATGAGCTACTTATCATACCTACCCATAAGCTGTGCTATTGTCCATAACAAGTGCTTGCACTGTTGCCATATAGAAGCTGTTCCTGATACAAGTACTGTATGACTTGCTCTGCTGTACTACCACAGCCTTTGCCTGTATGAGTGTAGAAGCTCTATATATCACATGTATACATGAATTTTCATTTCCACGTTTTATCAGAGTTGTGGACATGGTTCTTTCCATCTGAAAATATTTTGCTGCCAACTTTCACAGCACGTCTTCTTGGGGCAGCTGAAGTTTGGGATCTGTACCAAATATTTGCCAGGCTGATGCTGCTTTATCTGAAGTCATGGATTTGTTCCTATCTGAATTAAGCAAAAAGGACCACAAATGACATGAAAACTGCATTACTGCCCAACTAGCGGGGCATGATTAACTACCTTGGTGGCCATAAAATCTCACATCTCATTCAGAGCATAAATGGAGAATTACAGCCTTTCAAAAATCTTGGCAATAACTATAAACATCTATTTTAATAAGAACATAGTCCTGTTATTAAGCAAAACATGAAATAATAGAATGGTTTTAGCAGAACTGAGGGTTACAGTTTTACTCTTCACTAAGCCCGCATTCACAAGCAGTGATTCAGAAATTTCTTTTTGCTGTTACCAAAGAAAGGTGGCCATGGCCAAGGCTGGGTGTACGTATTGATGGACAGATGTAACCTCAGAAGATAGTTTTCTATTTGCATCTGGAGTAACTGACCTTCTGCTTAGCAGCTTTTTTTTCTTGTTACTCATCTTTCTCTCCCCCTTGTATTAGATTTTGTGACTGCATCCCCGGGGTGACTTAATTTTGCCACTGAGTGGAGTTCAGCTGCAACCCTGTGTTGAAACACCTTTTGCTGAGGCTGGTGTGCTCGTGCAATTTCCTTCACAAACTCTGAAGCCTGGGCAGTCAAGTAGAGCTTTGAGGGGGTTTTGCACTGACAGAAAACTATTGTTTCATTGTTGGTTTTTGTGGGCTGGTATCTGGTAGAACAGCTTTCTGTTGAACAGATTTGCCTATTTTTGTCTATTTGATTGCCAAATCTGATGCAAGTGAAGCAACAGAAGTGGGTGGTCAGAAAAAAGGGGTCCAGCCTTTTTCTGCAGTGGTCTGCAGGTCCTCCAGATTCAGCCTAACTGGAAACTGTGGCCTAGGATACATTGTGATTGCTATGGGATGCTCTAGCTGACTGCTTTGGGATTTATGTTTTATTTGAATGCTGGAATTTCAGAGTTGACTTTCTCATGGGATAGCTGTTGTTTTAAGAGGCAGAGCTGACAACGATGACAATTTTGACTATCATTTTTTTTTGAACCTTAGATCCTTTTGGGTCTTTCAGTGATAAGAGTCTGTACTTCACATAAATCTTACTTCATCCAAATTGATCTGCTCTGAAATGAAGGAATGGGGTATTTTTGCCACAATCTTTTCAGTTAGAAGCTAGTGGCAGAGTGAAGCATAGTTACATCTGATTGGAGTGTTCTTTTGTCAGGGGAAGATAGCAGGGTGCTTAATCTTAAGCATTTTTTCCCCTTTGTTACTGTATTCTATGTTCTAGACTTTCAGATTTTGATGATAAAAATTTACATGTTAAGGGAATAATGTTGAGTCCCTTGCTTTACTATAATAATCTTTTTTCTATATGATATTGGATACAAAATCTTTTTGCCTCAGTTCATAATTTGAAAAATGATGGTTTTCTTTAACTGCAAAAATTGCTATACTGAATGCACTAAAAATGTGAAGACATTTGTCAGGTGGCATGTATGATTTATGATGCATAACTTTCATTGTATAACAAACTTTGAGATGTAATTTGGCTGTTTTACTAATTTTCTTGTGATTATCCCATCTATTTAATTTTCTTAGGTCTTGCATGTTTACTACCTGCGTATGTTTGCACATCTCTGTTGCCTTAGGCAATATATATTCACCTAGGAAGTGCAAACTAGGTGTAGAACATTCCTTCTTAGATCTGGAGGACCCACAGTCTGCTCAGCACAAATGCCAAGGATGTCACCAGTGCTCAAAACCCGTTGCTGTCCAGTATTCAGTGGTGATACCATGCCTCACATTGCATTGCATGGAAAGGAGTATTTTTTTTAATAGTTTGTCACTATTTCTGTTGGTATAGTGCAGGAATTGGCTTCAGCTTTAACTACAGAAATGTATGAAAGAAAAGCCCAGCTGGAGGAGCTGAGTGTTCAAGGTCCTCATTTATATCTGCTGCTTCTCATTAAGCCAACAATCAAGACAATCCGTAGCAAACAACAAGGAAATGAATTACTGTACTGTCTATCACTGACTTGGCCAGAAGTTATTTGTTTCTTAACTGTCTAGTAATTCATAAAGGGCAATACAGGTGTGTTGGAAACCTCTGTGGGTGTGCTGCTTTATAGTTGCATGCTAGAGCACTGTTACGATACAGTACCCAAGTTGCTGTTACAACATATGTAGGCACCTATATTTATGTGGTACAGTATAACTATAACTTCTGAAAGCAGTTATATACTGAGATAAGGTCCCGACTTCATCCCCAACTATTACAAACTCAACTCTTGACACTGCTAGTGTTGAGAATTAGACCCTTAGCGATGGTATGAGAAGCAGGCTTTGCACTCAGGTTCGGTACCCTTCAGCATGCTGGCTACTGTGTGCTTTCACAGGGAATTTTTGCTTTTCTGAAAGTTGTCCAGTGACATTATGTATGGCTGTGCACGATACAGTTGAGGAACAGACATTGCTTGTTGGCTGATCTCACTAGCAATAAAACTCTGCAGCTGATCAGCTTTGTCCCCAGCCTGCAGAGACAGGAAATAGTTGCATATGGCTTTCTGGAATAATAAAAAAAAAGAGACCCTGAACTTACAAATGAACAAAGTCCTCCTCACTCACAAAACTCCTAAAGAGAAATAACTCCTAAAGAGAGTATTGGGCTCAGGTCGCTTAAGAAAAAAATAAATTGGTGATATCTTTCAAAGTGTGTGGTGGTGGTGTTTGCTGCCTAGCAACGAGGCCAGCTTTAAGTGTAGGAAAGTACGTGCCTGCTTCATCCATCAAGAAGCGTGCTCTACAGGAAAAGAAATAATCCTTGCTAATAATTTATTAATAGATATTAATTACTGTAATAAATAGCTTTCTGCCAAAATTGGTAAATTGGCAAATGATGAAGCCTATACAGGGATGGTAGCAAAAAATTTACTTTGTGACGAAGGCAAGAAAAGTTGCCTGGAAGCATGCATTTCCCATGCTGAGCAGGATGAACGTACTGCCCTAACGCACAGCAACTGGATGCAATTCTACCCCTGAATGTGGAAAGTGCTTTTTTAAATAAAGTGCTTAAATCATGGGTTACTTGAACAGATTGAAAAGCATCTAGTCTAGTACTTAGGTACTTTTTCCACAAGCGTGCAGGGTTATTGTTGCAGTTGAAAAACATCTTCAATATCCCTGGACATTCATGTTAGAAGACCCAAAATTAAAATACTGCTTGTTCTTAGAGATGCACTTACTGCTTATCATTTATTCTTTTTTCATGTCATTAGAGGTAGAAGGTTTTTTACAATTAGCAATTTCCTGTGTGCAGTTCCATATTTCAGTTCCTGGAATTTCTTCTCTCTCAAAAGAAATGCTTCATTTCTGAGTTTTCAAGCTACAGCTTCTTATATCAGATGTAGCCAAATACTGGGATTTGTGTTAACTCCTGTGCTCTCTTCTAAAATGTTCTTCCTGAGTCAGTTCTACAGAAGTTTTATAGCAGGCTCATAATTTAGGCAGTTAAGCATAGATAAAAGTGGCTAACTGTAGGTGTTCACATGCAATAATGTTGGTGATTACAAATAATACTGTTTTAAGAATGTATGTTTTCTGGGCTGTGCTGTACAGAAGAGGGCTGCCACTTATTCCACTGCCAGTGCTTCCTTTTCTTTTTTAATCATGTAAATACAGCAGCAGGGAGACCTATAAACTGCGCTTATTCCCATGCATTTTTTCAGTGGTAAATTTAACACTGGAGTATTGCTGCAAGGAGACAGAAGGCTTTTTCTGATAACAGATGGGGAGGATCTTGACCTATCCTTTGTCAAATATCATGTGAGTCAGGCTACCTGATTGCCATCAGGCTGTGTGCCTGGGTGGGGGCCAGGGTGGTCAGGTAGGGTATAACAATAGCCATTCATCATGCCCAGCCTGTCTCTCCCCTCCGTCACTAAGATAAAATGATCTAATATAATCAACTCTGCAGGGAGATGCAAGGCTTGCTGGTGTTTTGTTCTTAGAGGAGAACCTTGTAAAAACAAGCACATGCATCTCCAAACAGGCCAGAAAACTTCCCACAACATTTCCAATGTGGTTACTGATAGCAGTCATATTCATTGACTAAATTGCCTTGGGGATCTTCTGTGGCTTTTTGCCTCCCTCTGTAGAGGTGCCGTCAGTGTGGGAGGGAAAAAAGTAAGGGTGTGGGTTTGTTAGCTTGATTTTTGCACTATTTCTGCCGCAACAGATAACGATGTGACAATGAGAATGGTGCCACACTGCTGCTGCTATCATGGTGGCAGAAACAAACAGAAGCAGGGCACATAACAGGGAAGCTATGAAAGATAATAAGGGCCTAGACTAGTTCTAGAAAAGATTACATGTAGATTAAATAGTGTCTGGATACTTTTTCTCTCTGGTGTTTCTGGATTTTATTTTTTTTTTTGCATTAGGTGTTAGCTGCCTGCTACGTTTACTATGCACATGCTTGGTTTTGTTTCCAAAACGTTTTGTCTAAGAATTGTGTTCAGCTCATGGGGACTTCCAGCACCCATGCTCAGTTCATGCGTGCCAAGGCCCATGTCCAGTCAAACAGGAATCTGCTTTATTATCTGCAGCGAAGAAGATTGATGTAATTCCATCTTATCTCAGTAGTCATAGTTTGATGCCCAGAAGCTCTCAATGGTCCTGCAGGCCTCATCCTATTATGTGGGCAGGTTTTTTTTCGCGGAGAGAAAAGCTGCCATGACAGATTTACCATCCATGCAGACAGTCAAAGGACAGAAAGAATTATCTTCCATGTTTTACATACTGTAAACATGGGGCTGTCAGGTTTAGTGAATTCAGCAGCAGTGGTTTAAGATGTTACCCCTACCCAGCTGTCTGACATATGGGTAAATACCACATGGTAGCCTAGATGGCAAAATGGAAACTTCTACTTTGAGTGATGGAACACACAAATGTTTTTGTCTGAGGATTTCTTATTAGCTGTGTATGGAAATGAGATCAGTAAAACTCTCTTTCTGTCCCTTATTTTTATCAGTAACATATGTATGAACTCTGGTCTAATTTTTTTTTTTTTTTAAATACAGGGTGTTTTTTTTTTCTTTCATACCAAATTTCATCTTCATATTGACAAAATAAAACAAGGCTAAATAAATATAGTTCATTTGAGAGAATGCATAGATGGCAATGCCTTGTACTGTAGCTTTTTATTAAAAATGAAAACAGAAAGCAAATGGGATGAAATAGTGTATATTCTGGCTGTATAGGTGAGGATGGTTTCTTTGGCTTTTGTTGAATTTTGACCATTTAGATCATCCAAGAAATAGATGTTGATCTTTACACCTTTTGGGGTGGGGTGGTGGTGTTGTGTGGGGTTTTTGGGTTTTGTCGTTGTTTTTGTTTGGTTGTGTTTTTTCCATTTTGAAAAGGAGGGGGAGACACATGGTAGGGATTAAAGAACTGAATGCTTGCTGTGTCTGAATTTAATTTCCAAGGCTTTGACTGCAATTCTTATCTCTTCATAATGTTTTAATAAATTCAAGGATTTAAGGCCACTGGGTACTGCTGCAATAATCTGTTATAATTTAGCTGACAGATAACTTGATGTAGATAAAGTCCATAATTTCTAATTTTGTTCGGTTCTAGGCTTGTTCTTGTTGAAATTAAAGAAAAAAAAACAACCTGCCCTTGATTTGAGAACATCATCTGGATAACAGACTATAGACCTGGGCCCTACTTTTATTCTGTAGAGCACTAAAAGTACTGAATACATCTGCAAGTGCTTTATGCTTCCTCTGTTTCTCTTAGTTTTGTTGTATTTTAATACCCAGATTCTATTTGTATCAATACCAAAAATTCAGGTGTTTTCTTTATTTTTGGTGGTGTCTTTATGATAAATCATCTGAGTATGCAGAAGATGAAAATTTTGGTGGAATGATGATGTAGGAGGTAGAATAAGAAAAATAATTTTTGTCAAACTGCGAATAACCACTCCTTATCTGTATAAAAAGATCATTTGGGAACATCCATCTTCACCAGTAAAACATTAGTAAAACATATTTTTTTTTATGTTGACATGACAAGATTTAAAATGCAAGGTGTAACAAGAAGTAATAGGACTTTTCTTTCAAAAAAGTAACGAAAACCTGAAAACTTTGTACTCTGTTAATTTTCAAGTGTTAAGCTGAAGTAAATTCAGCCTTGAAACAATGCTTGTCTTGAATTTTGAAAATATTGCAGCAGAACTCTAACATCTTCCCCATCAAAATAATTTGCCAAAGTGGATACTTTGAAAAATCCTGGTCAAAAGTTGATTATTTTTTAAAATATAAAATCCATCTGGATTCAGGTTGGAGGACCTGAGTTACTTAAAAGACCCCAACCCTTTTAATGACATTACAGCCTATAATCCACACTACAATGTATTATATTTAAGGTACTAATATTTGAAGTGAATTAAGACAGCCACAATTATAAAAATACTTGTATTCAACTCAGTTTTAATTCTGGGATTATGTTTTTCCTTTTATGACTTTCAGGATTTCAAGGCTTTAGATCAGATATGTGGCTCTTTGAGCAGGGGGTACGTTTGGTTTATGTGCTTTTGAGGAGAGCTGTACATAAATTTCTTCTCAGAGGTGTCGATAATACAAGTGCTCTTTAACCCATGCCTGTTGAGCTGGGCTTGGCTGACTCAGGGAGCATGAATGTATTGATTTGCTTACATTTTCTCAGGTGCAAAAGGAAAAATCCCATGGGCCTGCTTCCTAGCCACTTCTGCTGGCACTCTGCAGTTCACTACCCTCAAGCTGTTTATTTTCAAATTAGGTTATTTTGTTAGCTTTGCAGCATTTTGCAACCCTACAAACAGCTGTATTGGTGCAGAGGGACAGGTGAGGTTTAGCTGACAGGGAAACGGTGCTGCCACTTGCCTGGTCAAGGGAGTCAGAGCTGGCAGAGCCCCGCAGTCTGTCAGGACAGAGCATCTTCCCACTGCCTCATGGAAAACTGATTAAGGCTGGTGCATTTTAGCAGATGTGGATATACCTGTATTTTCCACTGAGGTCTTGTGCAGACACTGACAAATAATATAGTAGAACTGACTTAGTTGAGTGTATTAATGAAAGTTGGAGTATAGCTGTTTCGGCTATCAAATTTGTCTTCGTATGCATGTTGTAATGTTGGTTCAGTTCAAGTGAACTATATATATGGAAGTCTTCAACTTCCTTCTTTCTGTTGGAAAAATTAATAGGAATGTCTGTTGTATAAAATCCTTGTGTATGTTCTGCTAATGTTTTCATGTGCTTTGTACTGATACACGGGCTGATTTATGTATTGGAGTGCTATCTGTTCAAAGATGTTAGAGTAGCTTCTTCTAGATTTTTATTCACTTTCTGCAGTACTAAAACAACAGGAGAACTGTCTATTGTAGAAGATGAAGCAATTTTGGCAAAATTTTTCTGTTAGTTAATCTGTTTATGCAGGGCTTGATATCCTAAGTAGCTCTAATGGCATGCAGCTGAGGTTGCTCCTGGTGCAGGAAATCTGATGTTCTTCAGTGTCTCTGTAGTAGGATGTTTCTGTCTGGTCGTGACAGGCAGACGGCACCACTGGGTTGTGTTTTTCCTAGTGAGCGTTGATGGAGTTAAATTCAGTCCTAGCAGGTATAGCTTCCTCATTGAGGGAGTTGGTCAGTTTTTGCCTGACAACATCTGGTCTGAATCTGGCCTCTTGCAATAAAATGAACTGAAATTTCATGTAAAAATAGGAAAGGCAGTTCAGGCAAAAGATCAGAGCCACCCCTCTAAACTGCACAAGAATAGCAAATAAACAATTTTTAAAATCGAGGGCTTAATAAAATGTTTTATTAAGGGTTTGACAATATTTGCTGATCTTACTTTTAGCATATTTCTACCAACTTATATCACAGCCTCTTTGTTCTAGGGTTGATTGTTAGAAAAAATACTTAAGAAATACTTGGAGGGGAGTCCAATTTTATAGTTTAAATCTTGTTAGAAGTTGTCAATACAAACAAGTGGTTCAGATTCAGAAGCTGATAAACGCTTGAACTTCTGTGCCAGATAAATTCTTCTTATTCCTGCAAGATTAATATATTCAAATACCTATAACCAGATTGGGTGCTGGCAGTGAGGACTATCTATAAAAGAAAGGAGACACAGGTAGATGTTGTTTCATAGCCCCTGTTGCCCTGGTGTAGAATGGATTACGGTGTGCAGGTGGTGTGGTCTGCTCAGCATTCCTGCTGGGCTGAGGAACAGCTCTGGCTTGTCTGCAGGGCTGGAGCTATCCAGGAGGAAGGTGCAGGAATGATGGAGCCAGAGGAGAGGCAACAGACACAGATAGCAATGAAGGAAAATCCTGTGAGATATTAAGGAGGAAACAAAATAAAAAATCATAGTGAAAATAGCCAGACACACCGTCCCCACAGAGGTGATAGTCTTAATTAATGGAGATGCTCAGAACTCCAGCAGACATGAGCCTTTTCCAATTTAAATTGCTTTCTGATTTCAGATGGCTGACTTTCACAATGGTAATTTCTGTTTTTCTCTCCTCATGCTGCTATCATGGTGCTAGGGAAATCTTTGATACCTTATCGTCTGTGTTTGCTGGGCATCACAAATAGATTCAGGTAAAGGAGGAAAACCGTAAGTTTTCATACATATTCATAATTATAAATATTTATATAGTAAGTATTTAAGTTGGGAGCTTATATTCACCAAATCTATGCTAAAGTCAAGACAAAAAATTCCAAGTACTCAGTTTGATAGGATTATGAGCCTTTTATTTTAGGTAGGACTTGTGTATCTCTCATGCTGTTCAGCAGCTGGTGTGCATGCCTGGTAATGCAAAAACACATCATATTCAGGATGAGATTTACTGCATTGCGCATTTTGGGCAACTTTGGGTATGCCATGCTCCTGGTTTGTGATAAATCACGTGTCATAAAAGTACTGGTAGGAAAGAAAAGGAGAAAGCAGTAATGAGAACACCGGAGAGTGAACGTATAGGTATTTTTAAAGAGTGATGCAGTCTGACTTCAATTCATAACATTCATTCTCACCGTTCCGTAAGAAAAATGGATCACAGCTGTGATCTGGTTTGAAATGGTCCTCAGTCTATCAGGTGGATGTAATGATATAAAACTGAAATAAAGAAAGTGATAACATTCATCAAGAGAAGGAGAAATTGAGTTTATGGGGAATGCAGTCTGCCCTCTAGCTCAAGCACTTAATCTCAAAGGGCATTTTTTAATGTGGTATGATTGCCAATATGAGTCACAACAGCATGCATTAACTTTGTTCGGAAACTGTAGAAGATACATGAAATTCAAATCCAGATGCAGAATGGCCAAGAATTTTGATTAATTCTCCTATTTAAGAAACATAAGAAATATCACTTGCAAACCTTGGATGTTAGATCAGATTTTGTCTCAAAAGGTCTGGTGTGTTGATTCTGATTCAACTTCAGCAAAATAAATGGGCTAACTATGTACATGTTAAGATTGAATTGATTGTAAACCCATAGACTTGTATGTTTTTAAATTACTATGACCTAGAAATTAAGGGTATGCCGTATCTCATTATGGAGTGTGTGTGTGTTGTGTTTTTAAGGGGTTAACAGAGATTGAGCTACTGCTTTCATGGGCTGAAGGTGTCCTTGGAACTGAAATGGTTCAAGGGGAATGATTTGCCAGTGTGAGCTTTTGATGATGCAGTGCTTTTAACATAATATCTTTTTGGAGGATTTTGGCAGAAACATCTTTTAACATCTGACAATGCACAAGTTCTCTCCCTTCTGCTGGCAAGCTCCATTTCACTTACACTTAGTCAAATTAATGCCTTCCATTTAATACAGTGAGTTGGTTTTCTAATTCCTCTCTTGAAGTCTTTAAGATTGTACCGTAAACAACAGACAGAACCTAGAAATTGTCCCAAGGACTGATTTGAAAACCAAAATAGACAAAGGTGACCTTTCTCACCATTCACACGTAGTTCCTGTACCAATGGTAACTTTCTTCTGATAGGGCACTGAATCTTCTTACCTCTTCATTAATTAGTGTGGCACTATGGACAGCTTTCACAGGGCAGTAATTATGTTTGAGCGAAGTGTTTGCTTGTGCATGTATCAAGGAGCTTCTTACTAACACTGATGAGCTGTGCAGACATACTTGAGTTAAAACATAATTATCTTCTTTCATGGCAAAACCACAATGGTTTCCAGTTACAGCTTACAAATACCAAAGCACAGCAGAGGCTGCAATTTATTTCAGGAATCATTTCCATTATCAATGAATCATCTCTTTGTTTATTAGATGAGATAGGCAGGCATGCCAAGTCCCAGTATACTAACACATTACAGCAAACTTATAATAAAGGTGTGTACTTATCCACTGAACTACTTGGTGAATCTCTTTGCAGAACAGATTACCCAATTATTGAAAACATAGCCAATGAATTCCCACATTTTCATGATGTATTAAGTGATTAAACTTCTCAATTCCATCTAGAGCATTTCTTGACTTTTTTTCTAAATGAAATTTAAAATATTTCAGTCTGAAAAAGCAATAATGGAAAATGTGATCAGAAATGAAGTTGCATGCACTGCATGTCAGATATCCTACTGTAATAATAAAATATTTGGTGTAGAATTGACATCTGCTGTTCCTTCAGTAACAACAGTCCCAGTTCCTCCTGTCACAATTGGTGGAGCCGAGTTTAAACAAGAGCCATTTATTAGGGAAAGTGGCTACTAATCACAGGTAAATAGTCTTTATTTTCTAGTACAGCTTGTCTGGTATGCCTGCAAAGGTGTCTGAATAATGAACCACAAGTAGCTATATGGACTTCTATCTACTCTTCAACTGTGAATAAATAGGTTTGCCTAATGAAAAATTGGTCAGTCTTTAGCAGCAATAAGGAATGGAAAAAAATCAGAACTTAAAAGCAGAGGGTTTTTTGATTTCATTATAGATAAATTCCCAGCAAGTGGAATTACGCCATTGAGGAAACACTGACAAAGTTTAAGGCATGCTAAAGAAAGAAGTTTCAGACTGTATAAGGTACAAGCTATTGTACTAATAGGATTTTACATGAATGTCATAAACATAAAACACTTTTCAAATTATAACAGTAATACATGATTTCATCTAGGCCTTGTCCACACACCATATGTATTATTATATATGCCAGTTACTGTAGGAATTATGCTTCTTCAGTTGCTTGGCCCACCAGCTGCAGCACAATAATACCCTATATGCTCAGTTGTTAGAAATGGTATTTTAGTTGAATATAAAAGAGCAACATTTCTCATAGGAGATCTAGGAATTGTCTTACTTTGGGTAATGTGATCTGAAGGAGTATGTGAACCAGAAAAATAAACACAACTGTTGTCTTTTACCTTGTGTAAACTGTTAGAGTCCTTGGTCCTCTCAAGTGACCGATGTCACGCATTTCTTGAGCAGATGCTAGGGTTACCTATGATCTGTGAAATAATACTGCCTTTTACTTTCTGTTTGTGTGAACTGCCAGGATCTCTCAGGAAAATAAATGTCTAAGGATTTCCCATACAATCTTGAGTCAAAATAAATCTCTATGATATCCAAATAGATAGCTCTCTTTTGAAAATGAGTATTTCTTTGGTCTTTATTGCCCTGCATCTGTCTACATATTCTCTCCTTTGTGCTGGAAACAATGTGCATGGGACCACACGGTCAGCTGGAATACAAAAAACATCCAGATAAAAAAGGTGAAAGCTAAGAAAAAGGTTCAGCTGCACTCTGGGTGTTAAAGTGGTCTAGCAAAGCGTAAAGCTGAAACTCAGGACGTTTTTGATGTGCTATCTCAGATACTCTATCACAGCCTCAGGATCTTGTAGTGGAGGCTGATTGACTTCATAGAGGTGTTTTTCTTGAAGATGAAATTATGTGTATTTCAAAAGCTGAAATTACCACAAACAGATTAAGGCAGAATAGATTGGTTCATCTAAATTGATTTTTTTTTTCCAGATTATACACCCAACCTCATTTGAAATGACTGAATGGTTTAGTGAAAGTAAAGGTAGACTTCCCAATAATATTCTCTTTTTCAACACATTCTTTGGACTTTACCACAAAATGTACCAACAACCTCCTTCCCAAAAGGTCCAAGTCTAAAATGGGATTAAGAAATCATTAAGATAAATTAATCTGCAGAGCACAAGACTTTTTCATCCTTTGGAGATTACCCAACCAACCTGGCTCTCCAGTGCTTCCATGCTGTGCCTGAAAGCTCAGCTGCTATGTGAGCTTTGCCAGCTGAGCCCCTGTTCCTGATGTGCCTCCACCATTGTTGTGAGTCCTCCCAGTAGTTGTGGTGGTGCTTGTGGGCAATTCCAGACTCACACAGATGTGAATTTTGGTATTTGCATTATTTGTCCATTAATATTTATTCATGTTATTTATACTACTTAAAAATACGTAAAATGTCCATAAAGTACCCCTTTCCAAAAATTTAATTATGTGTAATAAACAAAAAAGTTTAAACAAGTTAACCATATAAGCTTCTGAAATCTCAGGGTAAGTCATGTCTCTCCGTCCATACCCTGCCCCCAACAAAGTCCTCGAGTTGCATTGTAATATCAGCCAAGATACTGAAAGCACACAGGTTAGCAAACTTGAAGACAAGGTGATATATTAAATATTAATCATAATTTAGAGCAGCCTTCTGAACTGGATTTGGAACAAGTGGTACTAACGGGAAGGTAGGTAAGATTTATTTCTCTTTGTCTAGAGCATGTGACCTGCTTCATATATACCTGCTCATGTCTATCCACTTTTAGGGATAGAATCTCACACCCAGATTTGAAGTGGCTGCATATTAGAACTTTGCCTAAGTAATTTCAGGAGACAACAGTTTATTTCAAATCAGCAAGATTTTCATCCCTTCCTCCTTCCGCCCCTGTTGGGTTTAACTCCATCTGGCAACTGAACCCCACACAGCTGCTTGCTTGCTTCCCTGACCCTAAAGGGATGAGGGAGAGTATCAGAAGAGTAAAAGTTAGAAGACTTATGGGTTGGAATAACAGTTTAATAATTGAAATATAATAATAAATTGTAATGAAAAGGAAAATCATGAAAAGAGAGAAATAAGACTCAAAGAAGATAAGTGATGGAAATGGTAAAACAATTGCTTACCAACAACCAATACCTAACCTGTTCTGGAGCAGGATTCTCCCCTGGCCATCTTTCCCCTTAGAATATATGCTGAGCATGATGGCATATGGTATGGAATACCCCTTTGGTGATTTGGGGACAGCTCTCCTGCCTGTGTCCCCTCCCAGCTTCTTGTGCACCCCTGACCCCTCAGTGGCTGGGCAGTATGACAAGCTTGACTTGGTGTAAGCACCACTTGGCAACAACCAAAACATCAGTGCATTATTGACATTATTCTCATCCTGTATCCAAAAACCAGTGCTGTACTAGGAAGAAAATTAACTTTATCCCAGCTGAAACTCGGACAGCCCTCCAACTGCAAATTCTCAATATGATGGCCAGTTAACAGTCTGACTGACTGGAAATAAACAAGGTTTTATTAAGATATAGTGAATAAATGTGCTTGTAGTAAGACTTTTTCAAGGCTAGAGGCTGGAAAATTTAACAAATTGCAGTCATAACTAGATTCTCACTTTAGCCTGGGCAAACTGCTTCTGACCCTCTATCTACAGCAATACCAGACTTCGCCTCTGAAGTGTCTTGTGAGATCCTTGAAAAATGCTTTGTGATGACTAAATATCATTTCAATAATTTTTAGGTTATAGAAGTCTTGTCAAATGGGAATAATACTGACCTTACCTTTCGAGGGCCCATGAAGTTTAGTATTTCTCTCTTCTTTGTATCCCTCTTTCGGAAAGGTTCACTGCAAGACCAACATGTCGTTACTGTTCAAGTGTATCACAAATCTCTAAGGCTTCATTGCCAGGAAGCCTTAGGGACCTGTGTGTCCCTTGTTGCTGAAGCAGAGTAACAGTTGGTTACCATCTCACTGAAAACTACTGAAACCTGTCTTTGGTATCTTTATGCCAAAATTTTTATTGTTTAGCATATTAAAAAACATGATGTAGAGGAGAGAATTTGTGTGGGTTTTGCTGCATGTCTGAGGTACAGTAGTTTCATAGTGAGGATGGTATTGCATTTACTTTAACTGATAGTTTTGTGTGTGGACACGTGTGCATTGGCTTAAGTCTGCTTTATATCCGTTCAGCTTGCACCTGCTAAATTGCAAAAACCAAAAGGTCTCTACAAACACTAACTATGGATAAGAGAAAATAAGCCATGAATTTGTTCTGTTAATAGGCTCCACATGTTCTTAGATCTGTCTTCATTTCATCTATTTTTTTTTCTCCTAATCAGCAATTTGAGAATTGTACAGCAAATTAGGAGAAGGGCTTTCAATAACTGTTACTAAACGTGTAACAGTTATGACAATGAGGTGCCTTTGAATCCCCTTAGATTCAGAAAGAGTGGGAGAAAACTAATTTCCTGAAGACTTTTCCCAATTCTCTGCTGAACCTTGGTCCTATTCCCATAGGATGACTTCCTCAGTCAGCACATCTGCGGAGGTGCATGGTTACTATGCTGTGCTACAGCCCAGAGCATCTTCAGCTGTGACTTCTACTTCATCTCACCCGATTTAACTACCTCCAACTACAGAAGCCTAATAATCAGCAGGTTGCCATAAGTTTTTAAAGAAATGGCAGGAAACACATTAATGCAACTGTCAGTCTGTGCACGTACTGTAGGCGCTTGCTCTCTCTGATAGCCTGGAGCTTAAAAGCACTGTTCTTTGCCAGGGAAGAGGCGGCTATCTTCAATCTGGCATCTGAAAATGACAAAGAGATCTATCAAACAGAATTAGGAGCACAGATCCTTCCTGTTCTGTTTAGCTTTGTAATTCAATCTGAGTCAAACCAGAGGCCTGGCCTGAGGAGAAGTGCTCCTTCAAATCTAATGAAGCAGTCCTCCGATTTACCATCATGTAAATGTTAATATGTAAACTTCCTATGGATATAAAGGCATATTGTTCATGACAGAAGTTATTTATCAAGGTATGTTAATTTTGAAGCTTTCCTACTGGATTCTTCTTCATGCTCTATGTAGGCTTCCACAATTACCTATTTGTCCTCTGCTCCAGAGACCTGAATTTCCTCCCTGTGCATAGATATATTGACAAAAAGAGGCTTAAAAGTGTCGCAGAGTTTGTGAAAAACTTCTCTGAGCTGCCTGTAGTCTGGAAAATTTGAAAGGTCTGCTTATGACCTCACTGATACTTATCATAACTGCTCTGTTTACAAGCCTTTGTCTGGGGAACTTAGTTAATGCTTTCTGTACTATCCTGGATATGGCCTGTGGTATGACTATCCAGATGTTCTGCTCTTAAATTTTTTTTGCAGCTTGTTAAGATACTTTGAAAGTACAAAGGCAAACATGTATGTCCATGTGATATGCTAGGTAAAGATGTAAGAGAAATGTATGTGTGATGGAGGAACTCCAAATTCCCCACCTCTGCATCACTTTTCTACCATGTTCTATTCTTCCTGGAATTTTAGTTCATACCTGCTCTTCAACGCTCATTTATTTATCAATGTGGCTATGCTACATATTTACTGATCAGACTGAAGTGCTGTTATTGGAGTAGAGCATTTAACGGTTTCCCCTAAATGACTTGTTCAACAAATTATTGACCAGAGGTATCTTCATCTGACTTGAGTTGCTTTATTTTTCATTCTACCTTGCTTCCACCCTTGTTTGTTTGTGTCATGCCTGATGTCTTGATTGTATGTTCTCTGATAGAAGCTGTCTCTGTCAGTTATCTGTCTAGCATATCACAAAAGGAAGCTAACATCTGCTGGCTTTTCTGGATGAAAATGTTAAAAACATTAAAATCCTTCTGAAGAATAGTTTTGAGCCTTTATATTTGGTGAATTTTTGACAAAAAGCATGGCAGTGTGTAGAAGTAGCATGTTTTTGTTGTTATAGTTCAGGATATGGTGAAAGATCAGCTGAGGAACAGAAGCTTAAAAATGAATGACTTCTGTCTGTGGACCTGTTTAGAAAGCAAAACATTTTGTCAGGGCCTTTGGGTTTGTCTTTTACTGCACAAGAGGCTTTTAAGGATGAACACTGAAGCTATAAAAGATACAGAAACATAGATGTTCTGTGACAACATAGAGGAAATTATGACAAATAATGTAGCAGATTTTTTTTTTAAAGAAAAAAGTTGTGAAACCCTTTTTAGAAAACAAAGTTCAGTGTTGCTGCACAGCCTTAAAAACCCTCAAATCTTATGCTTTCGGCCCTGTTGGTTTGAGAATCAAACTTTGCTGTGGGATCTTTTACAAAAAGCTAAGTTCAGGCTATATTGCCTGAGGCACCTATTCCATTAGCTACTTCAACCTCTGCTAGCTTCCAAAATCTTTGGGAAATGCTGAAGACTAAATTTCCACTTGGAACAACGCTGGGCAGAGCAAACCAAAACAAGTAATAAAGTCTAGCATACTAGAACATTCATTTAGTGCAGACTTTCATATTTCTTAAGTTTATCTGTGGAAGTCTTCAGCAACTTCTCTTTTTTCATCTACTGTAAGAACTGTTAAAAACAATGAAATTCAAACGAGGTAATGCAAGTTAATTTATTTCTTTAGTAGAGAACATGGATAGCAGTGCAATATTCCTTTTCATCTGTGATGGGGGAAATGCTGGGATTCTCTTTTTTAGCCGCATGTCATTTTGCCAAGTAATTTTCCAGTAATTCAGGAGTTGGCAGGAATTAAAGGCTGCAGCAGGAGCAGCATGGTGCTCTGACAACTGGATGACTCCAGCCTAGGCGGCAGGCCAGTAAAGACCAACTGCATTGCCAAAGTGACCGGATTACTCTCCTGAACGGGAACAGCAGGCTGATCTTTCCTCTGTAGATTACCGTCACCCTGATGTGATATACATACAACTCCATGCCCTTGCATCCTCAGTTTTCTTCTGTGCTGCTCATGCATGTATAGTCACGTGCTGAATAAGGTAACCAGAAGGTTTGGTATGTTTGTGGCTGTGCTGACTTTCCATCTTATTCTCAGGTCTATTTGCCTGACTCTTGGAAACAGAGTGACAGACAGCAGCTAAAAGGAAAACTGTTTAACCCTTTTTCAGTGTTGGAGCTTTTTTTGGAGATTGCTTTTGCAATTTGAAGTAAGCATTAGAGTACTGTGGTATTTGCTTCAGCATTTTCTAGCTGTTAACTGTACACCACTTCTTCACAGGTGCAGAAGGCAACAAAGCTGTGATTGCACTGAAACTATGATGTGCGTTATCAAAGTGCTGCACAAAGAATCACAGCCTATTTCCTTTTGCTTCCCTGGATGGATTAGATCTCTTAGTTTTACAGTATTCTATAGTGTTTCTACCAGTAATTATTATGTTTCTACATATGCCTGACACGCAAATCTGGCTTAATAGAGATCGCATGCATGTCAGCAGTAGATTATAAGCATGCACATGTTTTGCAAGAAATTATAATTGGGGCTGACATGTCCAGAGTGCAACAGCCTTGCCACCCAGCTTTGCGGGAGACAACCCTCATTATCAAATCTGGAGCATCTTTGGTATAGACTCAAACTGGAAGAGTTGACCCAAAGGCCAGAAGTTTTCCATTTATAGTTAGGGATGGGATGTTCTGCTATTTGAACACTTGTGTTTTATCATTATGAGAAAGATAGACACAAGTTGGAAAGAAACACTATGCAACAGAGTAGGAGTGCTCAGGGTACAAGCAGCAGGTAACAGAGAGGCTTTTCTCTGTCAGTAGATGAATTGATACCATCACTGAATGTGGTATAATACTGTGCAGCATTGCTTTCAGTCTCAGGCAACGTGCTTAAGTCCTGCACTACGTTAACTTGTTTCTTTTGGACACCACAGGGCAACTATTCTAGGGAAAGAAACTAAATGTTATACCCCTCCCTTGATCTTTGCTAGAATGTGTATGCCTGTTAGGTGGGAATAATTCATACATGAGTAGCAACTGCTCACTGGCACTGAGGTCTTCAGTGGTTTTAGTTTGGTTGTGGTTTTGGTTTTTTTCCTGATGTACACATGAAAACTGATTTTTTTTTTTCCTTTAGGTGCTTCTAATTTCGCCGTATTTGGTGGATTTATCTTATCTGTAAACACAAAGCAGGCTCTGTTCTGCCAGTGTTTGAGTTCCTGCAGAATAAGGGAAACAAAATTTCAGTAAGGTTCCCAGATTCCTGTAAGACATGGACAAAACCATTTGTGTTTCTCAATATCCTTGCTCCTGGAAAGGTTGAACTTTTAACAAGAATTGTTGAAAGCAGACATCAGTATGCAGTATTCATCCCAGGTGGCAAAGGTATAAAAAGACTTGAATCCAGGGGTCATATAATAGGAAGTATTGAGCAACCTTAATAATAGGTGGTGCTATCAGACTTGCCTATAAATAATCCATGTTGTCAGGAAACTAATGGATATTCTGCGTTCAACATTCCTATAAGAGTCAAGAGTAAGTGGTTCACCAGATTTTCATTATTGATGTGTCTGCAGCTTTGTTTAAATATTATGCCGGCATTTGGGACAGGGAAAAGCTATAAGAATCCTTTCACCACTGGTGCTCTGTGACAGCCATTTGCATTGCACAAACAACTGAAACCCTGTGAGTGTTCAGAGCAGTGGCTGTCACAGCCTCGGGAACACAATTAATAAAAATGTTTTAGCACTTACTGAGCATAAAGGATCTCCACAAAAGATTGGGAGAACTGATGATTATTTCACAAATCATTAAAAAAAAAAAAAAGGTAGGTGTGGATTTTGTAATTAAAATACTTTTTTAAAATTCGGGGAGAGTTTCTACTGCTTGCTGGCAGAGGGGGCTAGCTGTCCATGGTTAGCAGAACATCTTCCAGGCAGTCAGGAAACCCAGCAGGGAAACTGAAGTCACTCCCAACAGTAAGGCGATACACAGGCCAAGGAAGTGAGAAACGCATGCCCTAAAAACATTTAAGTGATTTTGATGGAGATAATGGATGTCCTTCTCTAGGACCTAAGGGAGAAACAATTTTTGACCTCCTGGACCACTAAAGATCTTTCCTAGTATTTGTGTGTGTGTGTGTGAATACAAAATATTTGTTAAATTCAGATACAACAGGACAGCGTTGCAAACTAACAAAGTGTAAAGATGTAAAAGTTCAGCTATTGCAAAGGATAAACATGAGGCATTTTACTCTGTGATATTAATCCATTTTTAAGGCAATTACTCGTAGATTTATTTGATTTTTTTTTCAGGCCTGTTCTTGAAGAGTGCTGATAAGGGCAAAACCCTCAGATTCTTAAGTTTCTGCTTTAGGAGTTTCAGAGAAAAAAAGTTACATCAATGAAACTAGACTAGAATGGTCATTCTACTGGTTAGGAGTTTTCAGAAGAATGCTGTGGAAAGTGAAAATATTCATTTGATGCATACCCCTGTGTTACTTTGGAAATATGGAGGGGGAGAGAAAGAGTATTGTTAAGCAGCAAAAATAAACACATGCTAAGATGCCTACATAGTAAAAGACTAGAGGTGAAACTTGCCATAAACAACCCTAACTTAGTACAAAACCTTTTTGGCTAGTAAGTACTACAAATTGAATACAGGACTTTGTTTGGGCTTTCCTATCCATGCATACATGCCTCTTAAATAAGCTAGTCCAGTCTGAATCTAAAACTGAAGGGAAATACCAACACTTTCTTGTAAGAAGTAAAGTGATCACTTTAAATGCCCTTTTGAAGACTTAGCTGGGATTTTACTATGCCAAGAGCATCCCAGCTGTGCTGCAGCACCAAAGTGCTCAGCATGGGCTAGTTGCCCAAATATTTTGCTTCCAGGTTTTTTTTCTCTGCTGCTGATGTGTGATCTACCTAGGCTAAAGTGTAGCTTAGGTGTGTGTACGGAATCCTGTAGTCACAGCAGGGGTGGTGTAATTAGGCTGTTCTTGGCTAGTAACTGGAGTATGGCAGATGTGAAAAATTCAATAGTGATTATTTTCTATTTCAGAAATAAGGTATAAGATCTGTACTTTCAAATACACAGTCTGTCTGTATTTCTTTTACATGGGTTGTAGACTCCCCTTTCCTGCCCCACATGTCTATGTTAACTAAAGGCTACAGGGAAACCCACATAATTAAAAGGCACTGAGGTCATGAGCTGGTTATGAGGCAATTTAGGTTTCTTGTGGAGGCCTGCTGGGTCAATGGAGATACAAGCCTGCTTTCGATAGGAACAATGCTCTTCTATTGTAAAACATGAAGGAGAAAAACATGATTTAGGAAAGTCTAGTGCCTCACTGAGGCTTAATTGGATTTTCAGATACGTATGTAGCGTTCTGTTTCACTTCAGGATGCACGGGGTTGATCCTGTCACTACTGAAGTATTACACTTGACATGTATCACAGTTAAAAGTAGCATCCCAGTTGAAAATAACATCTGAGTAAACATTTGCTCAATTGAGAAGCTAAACTGTAGAAAATACTGCTTGAAAAGCTGTTCACTGTTATGAAATATGACTAGAAAAGACACAATTTCCTGAAATTGTCTTTATATCTTTGTGGTTCTCAGAAATCCCGCAAGGAGTATGTGCTTGGTGAGTGTCAGCTAGCTTTAGGGTATGAGCATGTATGGGACAGCAGATTTTACTTACCTTCCTGAGCTAGGAGCTGTGCTTCTTACATAATCAATGCATGTTCTTCACCAGTTTCTAGAAGGTCTTTGATTACATATGCAACCTAAGCTGTATTTTGTCTATGTATTTATACTATAACAAATAAAATACCATGAGTGACTGCATCTGTGATTTTGCACAGGATAGGTATTTATAAAACTTAGTTTCCTTATTTCTCCTTTATTTTGGAATTCACTGTAAGGCTTCATTTTGGTATGAGGTTATGAAGGCCTCTAACTCTTTAGCGTTCTGTTCTGTCTAGCTGCCCTCTTTTTGTTGAAGTGCAATAAAGAACTTTTGTGTGACAGGACAGGGTATAAGGCATCTTAATGTTCTTGTTGTTAGGGAGATGCACCGTGCTGCTTATAGGAGAAACTTGCGTTTACATTGTCATTTTCTTGGACTACTTTCTAATTGATAAGCCAGTCCTGTTTAATAGATCTCTGGGAGCAGGTTTATTCCAACCAATAGGCCAGCATGATTAGGCAATGTTTCTTGTACAACCTTAGGACAGGTTAAAATGAATGGTGTAAGAGACTCACATTTTCAGGGAATTTTAAATATCTATCAGAGAAGGGAGATGATACTTGCCAGCTGCAGGAAAGCTAAATACTATTTTTAAAAAGGTATTTTTTAGATTTTATGCCCTTAGGTGATCTTTTGTACTTATACTGTCACTAACCTAAAACTATTTTCAGAAATTATTGGTGATACAGTACTATTAAGAATTAGAAGGTGCTCCAAAGTTTCATGTTGAGTCTAGGTGCAAGGTGTCAGTGGAGCAGATGGAGAACTGCTTTGGCTGTCCACTTCTGAGTCACAGCATCTCCAGGTGGATTTTCATATCTCCTACTTGCAGTAGAGTTTAGTGTCTTTTAGTGTGGTGTGCATCCATAAGCAAGTCCGTTGCCCTGAGAAAGATTAGTTTGACCTTGAATGAGAGTCAGACCTTTAATTTTCATACAACTTTATTTACATTTTAACAACTTCTTTTATCTTTTGTTAATATATTTTAAGAGTATTAGGCAACAGTATCAGAATTAGTGAAAATCCTCCCCCCGTTTTTTTTAAACATGGAAAGGTAATTCAAATTTTAGATAGTGTGTCTCTTATTAGAAAAAACCCAATACATTGGTTGTTTCCAAGTCAAAATAATTAGCTGAAGGAAAGGAAGCGCAGACTATCCAGAAGGTGAAATTGCATCTCATGGTCAATTTTTTTAGTTACCAAGGAACCAAACAAGATCAGAGCTTCAGTATTGTGATTATTGATATCCTTTCTGCTGAAGTTTCTTTTATTCAAGATTTATATTCTTTCATTTCAATTTTTTTACTTTACCCCAATGAACATTGAATGAAAGACAAATTAATATGTAGCAAATCAACTCTGACTTTTTGAACTGTTTCTCGTGGGCTGAATCTCAAGCTTAAGCTAGCATGTGAATCTCAACCTAAGGACATGTCATATGACACATATACCATGATTAATTTTCTTTCAATCTTTCTGCATAAGATGATGCATTTATCAACCTGTAGCTCAACTGCTTATATTAATGTTTACTTGAGAATCAGATGTCACCTATGACAGGTCATGAATCATGGATCATGATCCATGATTTTGTTTAATGCAGCCTGATGAGGAAAAGGCAGCAAGCACTGTATTAGCAGCTGATATACTTGAAATAGCATTACATGGAGTGGTGATATCCTAACTCTCCTGAATCCTAATATGCTTCTTCCTGCATCTCTGTATGAGGTTAGAGTCCATCGATCTGTTTCTCATTTAATTAACATCTGAATTCTTGTGCAGGTGCAGGATTTGTTTTGATGTAGTCCCTTGATCTTGACCCATATCTAAATAATTGAGGATTGTGTAGAATCTTTTATAAATGCGCTAATCATTATACATTAAAACCTATTAGAGTCAATTTGTTTAATTCCCAGTAGAGCTAGTAAAGTCCTTATCTGTGTCAAAATCCTCTCCACAAAAGGATTGGCTGTAGGAAAGAAGATAAGCTTCCCCCTCCCTTGCTCCCCTCCTGACAGTACTTTTAAAGGATCCCCAATCCAAAGAGGCTGTGTGGAATTAGTTCTGAAAGCAGGTGTCAGACTTGTGAATAACTAGCTAAGTGTCAAGAGGTTGGATGTGGGGTGTCTTTTAAATCCCTTAAATGAAACATGGTAAATGATGATATAAGGGTGCTAATAGCAAAATGATTGTAAAAACATCTTTGCCAGTGTTTACAACTCATGAGCAGTCTGTCAAACCTACAGCAGCACTGGAACTGTGAGTGCCCCGCCTGTAGCCATGCCTTGAGAAGACAAGTAGACCTGACGTATGCTCACAGATCGGGTCTACAAAGCATTACTATATTTGCAGAACTTCCTATGAGCAGGGCACAATGTTAACCTGTGGACCTAAAAACTGTCTGGTTTGGCACTGTTTAACACAGGAATTGGGAATGATGCTACAAGATAGCATGCAAAAATTCAGTCTAATTTTTTATATTTGTTTTGTCATCTGAAAAAAGACACAAGGGGAGGATTAGCATAGGTGTTATCTTGAACTAACCAGTTAGAAAGGGAAGACTTATGATATGGTAGCTTTTGTCTGAAACTACGGAGGTGTTAAGGTTCCTGGATTTAGCAAAATCTTATTGTGGAACTGTGCCCTGTCATCTTGTGGTAGTCTTCACTGGGTTAAAGCTGCAGAGTGTTGAAGGGTACACTACTTTTTGTTTAGCTTCAATGTGGAAACAAAGAGAAGTCCACATGAGCTCCAGAGTGCAACAGACTCTTGCTCTGCATGCTACATGCTGAGGTTGGGAAAGGTGAGTAGGAAAATTGTTGCCCCCACTAGCATTTTATATACCATATTTGTGTCATGGTCTGCTTGCATTCACTGAGCTCTTTACATACAGGAGGTAAGTTTAAGTCAAGGAGTGGTTACAGGACTTCTGGCAAATAGATGGATGCAGGTTTGCATTTTGCTGCTGCTTACCACTAAATTTTCCTGCAAAGTAGCCCTTGAGAACGTGGTTGTTCCAAACATGCCCTCTACCAATCCCAGTAGTTTCCGCACAGTTCTAGCAAACTTGTTGCCTTTAGGATACTTAAACTCAAAATAGTTCAAATCTGATCATCTGTTTTCTTAACTACCTTATTTTGCTACTTCCCCCCCCGCAATAGTTGGGAACTCTCAGCTAGCATCCAAACTTACTTATGCTATGTATTGTCCCTCTGGCAGTTTCAGAGCTACAAGTTGAGACAACTTCCAGTTTGTCAGATCAGTTCTATTCATAGATATTTGCATACAGTACCCAATCACCTCTTGCATTTTAAATGGGCTGGCATGTTTAAGTGGCAGGACACCATTTCATTTAAAGCTGTGCTTACAGTCGTTCATGGTGGATGGACAAGTAGAAATCACATGATGCTATGGGATTGACACAATAAACAGAAAGCAAATTCAGAATTCTACTTTGTTGTTTTGTGGGGTTTTTTAATGCAAAGTAGGGTAGGTATTAGGGAATGGGTTATCTACATTGTCACAAATGTGGACGATTCAGCAATTGGTAACTCAGTAACTTTTTATAAGAGAGGATGTTTTCTTTTGCTGTGTCCAGAATGCAAATAATATACATAGTGTGTTGGGTCCAGATTTCAAATGCAAATATGCAAACCCATATATGAAGGAACTAAATGTATTGAATGAGATGGGGTCATTTACTCTCTGAACTAATTTATTTCTTGCCCATTGCTAGGCAGATGCTGCCAAATACAGTGCATCAGGTTGCATGATGAGAACATGCTGTTTTATCAGTGTCTGCCTGCCAAATCTATTCCGCATAATATTTTGGGCTGCTTCTAAACTGGAGTTCCTAAAAGAAAGGAGAGAGTATGATGCTCTCATCTCCTTCACCGGCAACGTTTTCTGTTGCATATTTAGTAAAAATTATACTTTAAATAAAATCAGAACTTCCCATTAATAGCATGCATACAATCTTATTTATATCCTAATCCTTTGATAGTATTTAGCCATGGGCAAAGTTGGAATTTAATAACCTCATTTTCACCAGACAAATGAGTCTTACTGAGATGCTGTAAAACAGATTGCTCTTTGTTTTAAGGTGTGAGAGATATGATGTATTTTTCCACTTACTGAAGTGGACAGTGAAGTAAATAAGAAGAGAGTTACCTGAATTTAAAAGCATATGTAGGTTGCAGGAAAGCGAATTCCCAGAAAATTATTTTTATCTTTATCAAGGTAGGAACAAAACTAGAGTGCTCTCTTGTTTTCCTGCATTTATTAAGGTAAAACCCCTGTGACTTGTATGATGATTTAAGAGAGAATAGATACATAATTTTTGAGGCAAGGACTCTTTGGGATTCAGTACATAATTCCTGTTTGTTAGCACTGTGATGCTATAAACTGTCTATAAAGATAGCGCACAGTAAATACTTCTCAGCAGTGGGAGAGCAACTTTCACACAACCATTAAACTAGCACTGCCAAGGTCTTCCCTACCAACTCATCTTTTGGGATGTGGGGACAGTCTGCTCCTGCGCCTTTAAGATTTCCTTTTTGAAGGATGTCCAGCCTTCCTCAACTCCTTTGCCCTTCAGAACTGTCTCCAAAGGGACTCTGTGAACTAGGCTACTGTACAGGTCAAAACCATCTGTTGCTGCACTCTAGTTGTGTGAGTAGTCCCATCACATTTCCATCTTAGCAAGTATATCATAGTTTTCCTTCTGCATAATGACTTCCAGCTGTTTGTTGCCTATGCTGTGTTGGTGTAGATGCACTCCAACTGGGCTGCTGATCCTACAGCCTTTTTTTTGGGAGGTGGCCTGCAGACAAACCATCCCTTTGCAGAAGAGGAGAGGGTTGTGCAACATATGCATTGTGACAGAGTTGGACTCCCATCTGTGCAGAGAGTGTCACAGATCATGCAGCTCTGAAGGGCTGCTCTATTTCATGTTAGGTTTATGGAGGTCAGCCTGTGGCTGAGAATCCGAGGATTTGTTCTGACTTTGCACCTTTCCTGTGTTCTCAGCCAGAAGTGGAGCAGAGAAAAATTGCTTCTACATTAAGTGTAGAAGAATTTTCTGAAGCTGTCCTGGAGGACACTAAATCAACTGTGCAATTGGTTTTGTAGAGAAGATAGCTGCAGAGCAGATTTTGAGATAATGTAAACTGCTTTGTTGTATAAGCAAACAAGGTGAATTATCTAATGAGTGCACAACTTTTAAGTATCTGTTTGGTGTTAATCTTGAAAAATCTGAACAGGAAAGTGGGCAGGTGAATGTAGTTTGCAGTTAGTTAGATGGCTAAATTCAACCCAAATTTGGTCCCATCATTCTGTCCATTCCAGCTGGAGAAGGGGTTGCTCAGAATAAATGTCTCAACCTGCCTGCTCCTGGTTATAAAAGCTAGATGCAAGCAGTATTTACGAAGTAAGTCTTTAATTCCTTTCTGAATTCTGTGCTGTATCATAACTGTTATTTGTCTTTATATTAACTGTATTTTCAATAGATAACTGTATTTTAAAGTAATAAAAATGAAAGCCCTCTCATAATATTATTTGTGGAAAACCCTGCTTCCTTGTCTCTCTTAGCATCTAGGCTTAAGGGAAATAAACGAGCTGGTTAAATACACTGGAATGTCCCAAATGTGTGTAACAGAACTGGTTTAATTTTCAGAAGATAGTGGCTAATTATGAACTACAACACAGACAATAATGAGGAAATTATTTCACCATCAATTTGCTTTCAAAAAGAAGACCTTTTCTCAAAAGAATGTTTTCCATCTGTTCTGAGATGTCATCAAGCTCCTGGATCAGGGAAACAGAAGTGAGAAGTTTGACGTCTTTGTAGTTTGCTGTTCTCATTGTAATATGAAATGTGGGGAGAGTATTTTGTTAGGCTGAGGAAACCAATGGAATATACAGTACATTTGACTTACAGGCTGTAGTGGGAATAAATGTTTGACTTGCATTCTCATACAGGATATATGTTTTAAGGGGGTAAAAGAGAGAGCAGGAGAACTTTATAAAATGTAGATTTTCCATTAAACTACTGTGTACCGATCTTCCTCTGTACTTTGGTAGGACTTGCAGAGATGCATAAAGTATTTTTTTTAAAACCTTTTGTTAGAAGTTAAGACTTGTGTGGTTTCTTTAATATGTAGAAAATATTTGGGAACTTTTAGACACTCACTGTATTGTGTAAAATATTTGGTTCTTGATGGCTTGGAGGATGGTTGTATACCAGATGGTAGGTAAGAATGTTCATGCTTGCAAGAAGTTCTAAAAAATTTCAAATACTTGTGTTTTCAAAATTGTGATTAATAGAGAATTAAATCCAATGTAGACAATAACTTTTTGATGACTCTGTTTAGAGAGCAAACCGTATCGAGAGGGTCAGTGAAATGGTTGTATCTATTTTCATCTGAAACCCAACTTATATGGACAAAGTATCCCAGATGTCTGGATAATTGTCGTGTTGCATTGTATATCGAGTCTAAGCCATAGACATTGTGTTGCATCAAGACTGAAATGCTAGTGTACTTAGAGAAACGTCTTCTAGCCACCCACAGCATTTCAGGCTTCTGTGACCTTATTACCATTTCTCTCTTCATGAAAGCTGGTGATGAAAGTGCACTCAATAGATCTCTTACCATTATCCAGCCTGTTTCCTGTGATCTTCTTAAAAGAGTTAGGGAGAATTCCTAGCTGGGAAATGAATCTTAGGGTTAATGCAGTCTATCTTATCTCACATCCCACTGGGAGAATAGGCTTTCTGTAATTCAGCTGCAGGTTATCCCTTCTTCGTGTAGACAAGATGTATGGGGAGATAGAGCTGCTCGTTAAGAAAAAAATGACTGGGGTAGTTTTTTGGAAAAGAAGAAAATATTTGATTCCGCTTGGGCACATGAGCAGAAAGGTTTGGTTGTAATAAATGGGACCTTTTTAGAAATGATCGGTTTTTATTTAAAGTAATAGATTCAGAGAAGTATGGAATCCACATTACTGAAAGTGATAAAACCATGTTGTCAGGGTCTGAATGTAAAACCAGGTTCTGCCTCATCCCCCAGTCATTACATCTGTTAGCTATCTCCTGATTAAATAAAAGCTCTTTTAGATTTAGTAACTTTGCTCTGGATATTGTGGCATCACTGTGCATGTAATGGTTTTAATAAATTTCATTTATAGAACTAAACAGAAAAGCAATCACAGGCAGAGAGGGCTCTGGCTGTAATATATTAACTCTTTGGAAACTCATTGTCAGCAGCATACATATTGAATCTCACCTACAGCACTACAAACAACTGCAAATAATTCATGTGGGTTTAGTTTAGGATTTTTTGGTGGATTTTTTTTGTGGTTTGTGTTTTTTTTTTTTTAAATTGGAATATATAAAGTGACCTTACAGATGATCATACAGAATTCTGCTTGCTTTCCCTTTACAACTGTGTCAGGAATGGATAATTTTTAATAAATGTCAAATTGTTATGGAATGTAAGTTTGCAGCAAAATATTAATCCAAGTCTTGTTCTTTGTTCCAAAAATCTCAAAGGCATAATCGGATGTATAAAATCTTTGGAAGATAAGAAAGGTAGACCTATGCCTTAGAGCTTAGATCTCACCTGGAGCTGACTGTAATGCTATAGGTTTTTTGCACCTGTGTTTTAATTTCAGGTATGAACATAAGGCTCTAGATCAATTACATATATTTCCGGTAGTAAAAGGCAATTTTTGTGTGTTCCTGGTGAATGGTTCTTAAGCCCACTTTGAGAAAATCTTTGGAGGATATGTACTGTGCTAACTTTCAGCTGCTTGGCTCTAAACTCAGGCTGAAACAGGACAGATGTGTAAGTCTGGAGGTTGCCAGTTCACATTCTTCATGATGGCCAAAGGCTTAGCGTCATGCGTATATGGAGCAAGTTATATTATTATATATTGTGTGTGCTGCAGATATCCACTAGAGCAGAACCATCGTTTTAAGAGGAGCTTCATCATTTTGTGACAGCAGGAAATTGCAAGATATCAGTAACTTTTATTCATAGGCATTGTTCTGGGCTGACTTTGTATAGCGATAGCACTGGGAACAGCCCTGGGATCTGTCCCGTTTTGTGTGTCAAAAAAGCCAACCATTTTATCTGATTGTTCTTTCAAAAACTTTGGAAAAGGGGGAAAACCAGAAATTATTTAGTAACTATTTTTAGGGAATAGAGAAAAAGAAAGTAACTGGAGTATGTGTAAGAGACTTTGCTGTTCTTTCTTTTGCTTATCAGACGCAGGGAACAGGATCTGCAAAAAAAGGTCTTCACTCTTACATCCTTGCACATTTCCTCTTTGCCTTCCTTTGTGTGTGGTATTTTCAGGGAGATGAGAACACTTCCTTAAAGTAAAATCCACCTTAGAGATTTGTAAGGGGAATTTTATACTTGAATAGTTTGATTATGTTCACGGATAGCATTGATTGCTTTGGACTTGGACACAAAATCCGTACTCAGGCCAAACCCCTTTCTGTGTTACCATGGAACAATAATGCGATAATGAACCTTAAGTGCTGCATGGTACCTCCACTGGGAATGATGAAAGCGCTATCCTTACTTTCGTTATCACTGCTTTATTACACCTTCCTTCCACTGATGGCAACAGATAATTGTGTGGCTTCCTTGCATTTAGTTAAACTATTGGCATGTACTGGTGAGATGGTAGACTCAAAATGACTCTGCAATGGGAGCCAGCTTCTTGGAGATTTCTCCAGTGGGAACTGTGCTGATGGAATTATAATTGTAGGGAATGAATATTTTTTTTTTACTCAAATGAGAGGCGCAGCATGTTCAACAAAGTACATCTCTGTTGATATTGTTCTCGTTGTGCATCATTTTTGATAAAAGAGATAAAAATGGTGATGAGAAATCACAGAATCGTAGGGGTTGGAAGGGATCTCGAGAGATCATCGGGTCCAACCCCACTGCCTAAGCAGGTTCCCTAGCTCATATTACACAGATAGGCGTCCAGATGAGTCTTGAATATCTCCAGAGAAGGAGACTCCACCACCTCCCTGGGCAGCCTATTCCAGTGCTCTGTCACCCTCACTGTGAAAAAGTTCTTCTGTATGTTGGTGCAGAACTTCCTGTGCTCCAGTTTACAGCCATTGCCCCTTGTCCTGTCCCCACAGACCCCTGAAAAGGGGCTCGCCAATTCCCCCTGCATCCCATGCTTAAGATATTTATAAACAATAATTAGGTCCCCCCCAAAGTCTTATTCTTCAGACTAAACAGTCCCAGCTCACTCTCTCCTCATACGGGAGATGTTCCAAGCCCTTAATCATCTCGTAGCCCTTCTCTGGACTCTCTCCAGGAGGTCCCTGTCTTTTTTATACCAGGGAAAATTAAGAAATTAAAATAAGCACAAATATTTTTGCCACCCTCAGGCTTTGTGCTTGAGTTTTGTTTCTTAGGTCAGCTGAGGTGGGAATGTGTTCTCACCTTCAGTTCCCTGGGTTTTATAGTTCCTTACATGCCACACAGTTTGCTCATAGGGATTTTTTTGCTCTGTGGGTTTTCCCTCTGCCTTTTCTTTCTCCTTTTATTTTCCCATTTAAAGAACAGGAGGAGAGTGGGAAGAAGGAAAGCAAAAGGTTTGGGGNGGTGGATGCTATTCCCTCATCAAGGTCGTCGATGAAGATATTAAACAGGATTGGACCCAACACCGAGCCCTGGGGAACAAAATGGAATGGTCAAGCCATTCCATTGACATCTGTGAACTTTGTGTTATGCCCTAGCAGCAGCTTGTAACTCAATTTTAGGGAGAAAACATGGGGAGAAAAAGCAACAGAAATCAGAAGGCAAATATACTTTATTCTCTCTGTGGTAAATTTTCCATTCCTTGCACCTGCTTTCTTAGAGCTCCTGAAATGCTAAAATACATTGCTAAACAGCCTGCCTCACTTTGAGTTTGGAAGTCATCATGTTATCTTTTTAAGAACAGGAGGCTAAGTGTGTTTTACAGAATTACATACTAGAAAATAGCATTTGTTCTGCTCTAATCAAGATGAGTACTGGAGATTATTACCTCATTTAATTTTGTTGCTTCAAAATTCCTTATTATTTAGAAATCTAGTATGTACAACTAAAGATCTTTTAAATAAACATTTTTTAGAAAAATGTCTTGGATTCTATAATTTTCATCTTGGAAATAAAAATGAGAAAACAAGTATTTAGAGGAGGAAAAATTAGGCTCTTTCAACAGTTTGTGTTATAGTCAATAAAGCTTTATCCTTCCAATGGTTTGGGCCTGGTTTTAAGTCAAAGGTAATTTTCCTGCTGCTTGTGTGACGTAACAGGTCCTTTTATGGTAATTCTGAAAAAGCTCACAGTCTTCTAGTTTTGATTAGGAAATAAGATGATCTAAAGTAGTGCTTTATAGATTAGATACTTTGGCAAATATGTGCCATTTTCATTATTTTCATTACTGTTCATCTTGCTCTTCCAGTTAGTTTTAAATTGATCATTTGAGGTAATTTTTAGCTTTTAGTTCTTTCATGTAGGTAGTATACTACAAATACTTATGAAAACTGCACTACTGGATGGGTGTTTTAGTGTACAATACGTGGTTTTGCTCTCTTCATCTTAGTGGCAAGGAATTGGAAGTGGCAGTAAATAATTGGTAGCTGCTTTGGCTTTCAGGAACCAGGAAAGAGCTTTACAGGCACATTACATCTATGAGGGACATTCAGGAGAGTTATTTGAAGGAGAGTTTCTTTGAACAGTGGATCTTCTCTAACTTCAAGTTCTGTAGGTGCTAATCTACAGATTCCAGGTTAAAATGCTTGGAAATTACTCCAGTGAGTGCAATGGCCATAAGGGCCAGGGCTGGGGAAATTCACCCCGGGGCTGTGTTCTCAGTTCTCGGTTTTGTTTCCAGGTAAGAGACAATTAAAAAGTGACTGGAAGGGCCTACTCTTTCTAAATTTACACTTGGTTGTTATCTGCAGAGCATGCACAGCTTTATAAAATGCAGGAATAAAGCTTTTAACAATTTTGTAAGTATATGAATAAATTAAAGATGCTTTCAGTGGTGGAGGCATGGGGGAAAAGAATGGAAAAAGAACAAAGTGCACATGCAAAGATTCTGTAACAAACCAGTACTTTGGATGTTTAGATATGAATTGACTTGAATTCAGTCTGAAAGTGGAGAGAGAGTCTTTGACCTTTTCAGCTGTTTCAAATGGAGTTGCACTGTGACAGGGGTGTCCAGGAAAGATTAGCTATGTCAAAGAGACATGCTTTGCCTATGGGCAGGGTCAACAGGCCAGCAAAGTCAGCCCAAAGCTTGTCAAGACTGATTACATGTCAAAACCAGCTCTTGGGCGCTATTTATTGCACCTTTTAAGCAGTATTTTATGATGTGTGTTTCTTGTGTTAATAATAGAAAGAGCAACAAGGTTGATTATGAAGTGTTTTATTTCATGATACTCCTATACTAACAAGGGTAATAAAGGTTTTGATTTGAGGATGCTAATTGCCAGTGCTGTCTAGGTACTGCAGTGTTATCTCCGTTTGTCCAGGAGGACAAAATTTTCTCTGTTATTTGCTCTATGAATGGGTTTGAATCTTGCTCAATGCAAGAAAACAATGCTTTATAAAGTAATGCGATAAAACTAAACTAGCAGAGACTCAAGCTTGGTCCTGAAAGTTTGGAGTCAATGCATAAATCAGATATAGGTTGTTTTGGCTTTTTTTTTTTAAGTGTTCTACATTAGAAGTTTTCCATCAAATTATGACTGCCTTGCAAAGTCTTCACAGGTACAAAAGACCTTCTAGTGCTACCTGTGGGTGAATAAAAATCCCACCACCAACAAAGAGGCAAAACCAAGTGAGTTGCAGTAGTTCTAGAGCTAGGGTTCTGCTGTCCTTGATGTATAATGCCTTTTCTTCTAAAGGCTCAATCAAATTAAGAATTTAATATACATGCTATGCATTCCTTTATATTTCTCTTCCCCGTGACATATGGCTGTTTTTATCGTCCTACTGCTTATGAAGTTGAGATAGTATTCTTGGAAATTAAAAGGAATTAGGCAATCTAATAATATGTTCTAGTCTGAGCTGCCAGTAGTTCTGTATTAAGTTGTGGAACATGTAACTTAAATTCAGATCTTTCTGATCTGAATGTTTGCAGTTGGCATATTTACTTCATCAGAATTGTTCTGACAGAAAAATTAACATCCAAGTTGAATAATTATTTAAGAACAGATGTAACCAGTTTCTCTGTAAAAGGATTTAGGATTTTAGTCAATCAGAAGCTGAACATGAATCAGAAATGTCATGCTGTTGTGAAGATAGGAAACACTGAATGGGGATTTCTAAACAGATGAGTAATCTGTATGACACATGATACAGTTTTGCCCTGCTTGGCATTGCTAAGGTGTCAGCAGAGAACTGTGTGCCTCCTTCTTCATGCTATCTCCTTCAGCCTGCTGGGTGAGCCACTCCAGCAAGCATCCTCTACTGCGAGATGACTTCAGGTAGCAGAAAGAGGCTAGACATTCCAAGGTAGCACATTGACCTTAGCAGAAGCAGGGTAGAGACCAGTCATGTGAACAGCACTGGTACACTGTGCTTGGGGGACTCCTTGAAGACCATACCTATATAGATGGAAGGCAATGCTTTTAGGGGATTGTATCCTTCCCCTTTCACCCCGATTTTCTCATTTCCTGGGCTGTATGGGAAGGTAATTCTATCTAGTTCAGAAACAAGATTTGAAAGTCCCTGAAGCTTCCTAAACCAGATGTTTAAGAACTGCCCTCTAACTTTGTGCTGAAGGAGGTTTGTTTGCTTGTTTTTTTGGCTTCGTAGGAACTGCTACTCCTGAGCGTTGTGCTTGGTTGTGTCAACATTCAGTTTGTCAGCAACTCAATCCAGGTTTCAAATAACTTCAGACTTAGGACATTTTCTTAATATTGCAAAGCAGCATTAGTTTCCTGACAAAGAAGCACTCGAGTATTTATATCTGAATGAGTTAACAAGTCAGGTGTCAGGAAGATAATAAAGACCAACTGACCTGTGCATCTTGCACTCATATCTCAAGCAATTGTAGCAAACACCTACACAGACTTATGCCTGATCTAGGAGTTTACAGGAGATCCTAAATACAGTAGGTTTATAAATACTTGTTTATTCCTTGAAATTACTTTCTCTGGCTGCTGTGAAGCTTCCAAGAAGCAGGTTTTGCTTTGCAGAAGCTATTGCTTCTGTGTTACTTACCACACTTAGTGGCTATGGGCTCCTTAAGGAAACTTGTAAAGCTGCTGCACTTACCGGCTCTGCTTCATTTCCCAGCTGCCATCTGCAGGGGTGTAGCTCTCAATGTCTGTGGGGAGAAAGCTGATAGCTGGCTCTGCAGTGAAGAGCTGCAGAAAGCTTTAAGAAATTGGAGAAGTTCAGGGGGAAAGGCAGGGGAACCTGTAATTTCAGTCATGTTTTTATTCTGTTTATCACTTCCTTGAACTGTCATGAACTAGAATTTGGATGTTCTGAATTAACACGACGATTTGTGGTGCATAATCACAGCAAGCAGAGAGGAGTCAAGATTAAATATTTTATACCATATTTGGTATATTATGTGTTCTATCCAACATTTCTGCAAATTGGCTTTTATTCAAGTGAAGGATGAGAAGCCTATTTCAGGAGAAACTGTGCAATAAAATGCCGCTGGGTTCCTGCATTGCCTTTATTTCTGTGTAATACTTGAAGATCTTCATAGTCATGTAACTGAGAGGGATAACTAGTAATTTGTTCAGGTCTCTGAAGTATGAAACCACTGTTACTTACTTCTCTTTCTGTCTAATAGCCTTAATAACAAATGTTAGTGTTTATTTGAAAACCAGAGACTGTATGACGAAAAATAAACTAAAAACTAAACTAAAAATGAAAAAAACGTAGCATGCTCCACTCCAGCAAGGACTCATTCTCAAGCATTCAGTCTGCATTCCTATTAAAGTGTCCTCAGAATATTTGTAAAAGTGTTGATTTTAATTATTACCCATTATAAAAATAAGTATTCCTGAAGCTGTTTAGACCAGGACTCAAGGGAACATGAAAACATGGGAAAAACATGATGGTAATTGTTGCTTCCATTTTAGTGATGCAACCTGAAGGCAATGCAAGATTTGTAAGCATGAAATATCTTTATATGTGAGTAAAGCTTCAGTTTCTCTGTACCATGAACTTTTATAATAGCTTTCTGTCTGTCTGAATCACTCTAATAGCACTGAGTCTTTGGAAAACACCAGAAATGGTCATGGAACTGTCCAAGCAGAGAACAGGAAAGCTGCCTTATCATGAGAGAAATATGGGTGCAAGGAACTCTTACCTTCCTAAATGCCTATAAAAACATTATAATAATATAGCCCACAGGTCATAAACAAAATAAAAAACCAGAAAAAATAATAGAATAAGAAAGCATTTTCAAACCTGATTCAGGAAACCTCCATGCAGTGAACAAATCGTATCCTGTGATGCTTCAGTTTCAGCTGTAACACAACTTATGATTACTGTTTTTTCATGCTGCTTGAAAGTTATGCAACATTTTTGAGAGACGATGAGATACTCTTATGCAAATACTGTCATGCTTTACAAATACTTCCTCTTTTCTCTCAGTCTTCTAGACCTGGTAAAGTTTTAACACTGTTTTGATAGAATACTAATATTTCTAGGGAATAATTTTTTGGTGATTCTAAGTAACAGGAACTGGAAAATGGGTTTAATTGGCCAATGTAATTTTTCAGTATCTGATCCAAAATATCGTCATTTATTTTGCTCCTTAAAAATAAAAGGTAAACACAAAGGATTGAGTGTGAATCCAGATGTGAGTTTAAGGCAGGGTTGATCAATGTGAATGGTTTGAAAGGTGCTGTCAGATACTTCTTAATGGGAGACACAATTGTTGGAAAGATCAAAGTGTAGCTGAATTTATTTGGCTTTCAATAGGGGATAGTATTTCAGATAGAAACACCTAATTGGTAGTATACAGCAAAAGTGACACAGTAAAAATGTCTGGCCTGTGTGTTAATTGCTCTGTCTGAATTAATACAGCCATATTATTTATTGGAATACGGTAATCAAGCCAGCTGCTGACTGTTACAAAGGGGGGCCATTTCAATTATCAGACAGTGCTCCCAAAGGGACAATAAGGAGAAGTAAGCAATAGATGTATGTAGGTATTCAGGGAAGAAATTGTAAACGAGAGGATGGCTCATTCTTGCACCTGATGGAGATGTGAAAGGATTTACATTTCAGGGCTAGTTTCAGTGATATTTAGGGTGGTTTTCATGTTGTCTTAGTTGCGTAGTTGACTACAATTTCTTGTTGGCAGGTGGTCCATTAGTATTAGCAGCAGATGTCTTTATTTCCTTGTGGGTAGAAATCTAACGCAATAAAGCCCTAATCAATCTTGGTTCATCCTTAGTTACTGAAATAGGACCTCAGATTCACTCTTACACTCTGAGGGTAGGCAAGTGAACTTATGCCTCCTATTGCTTGGCTATGTAATGTTTGGACAGTGGTGCATACGATGTGTCTCATGTTTGAGATGATTCTAATTAACATTTCCATTTACATATTGAATGGGTGGGAGTGAGGGAGGAGAAACAGTGTGTAGGGCCTTCCCAAGGGTGGGAGGCTTACTTGCTCTATATTCCTTCCCTTTCCCACTACAAATTTCAGAAATGCAAAAGAATTATTGATCCAGCAAAAATCTGTGCTTCTGAATGAATTTTTAGTCTTCTAAATATGTGAAAAACAACCCCGAACTACAGGTTTCTTGAGGCCAACATGAAGTACTCTTTGTCAATGTAACTGGGAAAAAAAAAAGTCTCAAACATGGCATTGTTCATATCAGCATATATGTCTACACTGTCAGAGTTTCTCCCTTCCCCTTTGTTTTATGTTTCTATAATACAGTCCTTAGGAGACTGAATTGCCTTCATAGGTGGTCCTTCAGCAGTTTTATGCGTCCCTCTTTTTTTTTAAAATAAGTTTATTCAGAATTTGGATGTTCAGGACTCTCTTGGCCTGAGTGTACCATCCCTGAGTAACATATTTATGCAGCCTGGTGTTCTTAGTCTAAATCAAATATTTTGCCTGAATTATTTTTACTTTAATGAAATGTCCTCAGTTGTCCATATCAGTTTTATTTGGTTTAGGGGTTTTCATGAGGAAAAGCTAAAAACAAATGAATGCAAGCATAAACCAAAACAAAAACCCAGGACACACAACTGAAATTACTAATTTTCTAATCTAAATGAAGACCATAAAATATCATCATACAAAAGTACAAATTCATTATTGCAGGGTAGTGGTTCACAAGTATCTTGACCAAGAGACAGATAGCTATGATGAAGACCCAGAGCACATCATGTTCCCGAAAAAAGGTGATGGTAGAGAATAAACTTCAGAGAATAGGTGGTAGGTCTTTTGGAAGCTGAAGTTGAAATTGAGAATAAATTATGGGAACAAGAATTTTGGAATTAAACAAACCCACCGGAATCTCTCTGCAAAGCTTCTGTTTCCTATGAAGACACTGAATGAAAATGTTTGGACTAAAATCATGTGAAAGCAATAATCTAAAAATGGAAACAATTTTTGTATCTAGTTGACATCTTGATTCTTATTGCAAATGTTACTTTTAAATGGATGTACTCGTATTCTGTTGATAGAAATTATGTTGCATTATTATACTGGGTTCTTTCTGCAATGGAACACTGGCCCAAAACTGAGGCTTTTTGAAGCTGCAGTATTGCAAACAAATTCTTGATGTAATGAAGCTGTACTAGACAATGGATAAATCCATGCAGTATACGGAGTCCTTGTACTAGACAGAATACCTAGTGATGAGGAAGGTGGAACAAGGTTAATTTACCTGATGCTTCTTGATGCCCTTAAGTGTACCAGTGGTAGGAGTGTGGGCGGAGGTTGATTAGGGTTTCTTTTGCAATTTTTCCCCATTAAAAGGCTTTACCTTTGTTCAAAAGATTAAGTATCCATCCATTTGACTCTTGTAAATCACTTGACTTGTTAGTAAAATAAGCTTTTCCAAGGAACTGTAATTTTTTTAGCTACTAAAATATTAGTAAATTTTGGCAGACAAGAAGTTATCGGTTTGAAAGGATATAAGTGCTGTTAATATTGTTTATCCCTGTGTTTTTCCAGAATGCTAAATACAATAGAATTCACAGATGCTTGTGTTTTCTATTTAAAAGAGGATAAGCTTTAATTATGAGTCAGTTAAAAGTAGAATCCTTTGGCAATACAGATTTGTTCTGTGAGTTCAAATATCAAATGCAGTTTGGAACAGCATGTAGTAGGCTTAAGAGCATCTTTATCGTGATGAAATTCAATTTGAACTGTTCTTTATCAGGCTTCACTTGATTGTTTTCCTGTAATTTCTTCAAACCTTGCAATCAATCAAATCAATGGCTTAAAAAATTCAGCAAAGTAGCATTTGAGTCATCAAAATATTATCATGAACTTGGAACAGAAGAGGAGTCATTTAGAAACTTTGGACTGGATGGACGAAATGTCCTACTTTTCTGCTGAATTGGACCCGAATAGAGTGGGCCTAAATGGCTATGTTAAAGTACTGATTGGGTGGGGGTGGGGGGAGGGATTTTGTTCTATGCAAGGACTTGGTTTGGTAAAATAATTAAGAACTTGACTTGAAGACAAGCAAGTCTGGTTTTGGGAAATTTTGATAGTGTGTTGTTACAGAGCTGGGGAGAAGCTGGTACTTAATACTAAAAAACCAAGTTTCATTAAAAGGGAATGACAAAATATCATAAGCCAAGATTCAAACAAAGCAGAAACATTAAATTGTCACTGTGTTATCTTTGTTAGTGTTAAAAGCAAGTGACAGATTCAAACAGCTTTATCATATCAGTATTTGTGTAAATTGAGATTTCTCCTTAAACTAATAGTAGTGCTAATAAATTCAGCATATAAAAGAATAATAGTCCTGTGGTTTTATTATACAGCCCTCCCAAATTCCAATTTAAATTTATCAATCTGGAAATAATAGCAACAACAAAGAAGGCAAAATTGAGGGTGTGGGGGTTGTTGTTTGTTTGGGTTTTTTTAAATGTTCAGATTTTGGATTGAGAGGAATTATATTTTCAGTTTTCTGGACAGACAAGATTTAAAATAGCCTTTTTAAGAGCTCCTCTTTTTGCAAAGGTTCTTGTAACATGGCTTCAGGATCTAAGATTTTAAAGCACATGAAATGCTAGGTGAGAGCTTGCAAGAGGCTTGTGTAATAATTTTTTTGAAGTAGTAAAAATTTTATCATATTAAATATTGTATTGCTTAAAGATAAAGTCTTGTTTTCATGTTACCTGCTCACCTGTCTTTTAATCTGAGACAAAACTCTTTGTAGCTACCAACTACATCACAAAAAAACGTGGCAAACTTCTCTGAGTTTCAAAATATTCATATAAATTGATGTTACAGTGCATGGAAATATGTAAGAGATTATCAGAGGAAGAGAAAATCAAGTTGTTAAAATGTTCAGTGACTTGAAGTAACTTGGAAACAGATTTTTGTGGACAGACTTAGTTCTTTCTGCTGACTTTTTCTATACAAATTACAGGTATTCTGACTGCATCAAAGTGCTACCTACAGTAGTTACTAAGATAATTTAGGAGGTCATTTGCAGAAATAGTCCCAGATTTTTACATACATTTGTATATTTTTTAGAGTGTGGTCTTTTTATGACTCCTCTTAGGTTAATTATTCTCATTAGCTTTTGCAATTAGCTGAAGAATAATAGCTTTTTCTTAATGGATATTTTCTTCTTACTCTGATTTAACCCTCTTTTTTTGAATCTACTTTTTAATCAAAATGGGATGTGCAATAAAATACCAGCATAAGGATTATGTGCTAGTGCATTTCAGAAATCTGTCAGCACATGCAGGAGTTATTCTTTTTTTTATTTACACAGGTTATTCTTACATATTCAGAATTTCATTTGCTTGGAAAGGAAAAACAACCCACCTGCATTAGTTTGCAACAATAGATTTATAGCTGTGTTTTAATGATAAAAGTATAGGCCACTAAGAATTTTGGTTGGAAAAAATAACTGGTCTAATTAGGAACTTAGAAGAAGGTGATCTGTCTGTTTAATTTTTTACAATTCACTTGCTGCCAAGAACAAGTCCTTTTCTCTGTAACAGTACTTAAGTAGACTCTGAGAAGTTTTACCTTGGAAAGTATAGCTTATTAGAGAGGCGATTGTTTCCACCTTTTTTTTTCTGTGCTGTATTAGAGACAATTTTTCATTCAACTAAATCTGTTTGTCTGAGTCCCCCTCCACCAGCTACTGTATATATTTCATAGCATGTTGGTATATATTTCATAGCATGTTGCCCTTCCCAAATTCTTTGAAAATGGTTAGCGTTTCAGTACTAGTGTGGCAGAATATTATGCCACAGACAAAAAATGCAGTGGTCCTTATTTAATTTTTTTTTTGCCATCCATGTTTAAAGAGAGTTTGCATTCGATAAGCAGGGGAATTTTGTCTATGGATTTTTTTTTTTTTTTCTTCTTCCCTATGGGTATGTAATGTGTGGGAGCAGACTCACAAAAAGGGCGTAGTGATTCCTTCCATCCTGGCTGTCAAGTCTTGTGACACTTGACTATCCCACAGTGCTGAATGTCTGTCTTTCCTGCTTCCTGCCTGTGCTGAGACTTGGTTCCAGAGTCTCCTCTCCACTTTCTCTGTGTCTTGACTTAGAGTGCAGACACTGTATCCTCTCCTCTGTGGCTGCAAAGTGATCCCTTAGTTCCCAGATACCTGAGTATATACTCAGGTATGCTACACCTGCTGTGCTCTATCATGATTCTTGATAATGCCAAGAATCAGTTTTCACCATGAGAGGCAAAATGGAGCAGGTACCGTCTGCCTCTTCGAATGCTTCATGGGAAAGCATGGTGGAAAAATGACAGTGTGTTATGGAGAAAGACATTCTTCTTGTCAGTATCATGGATGGTGCCACAACACAGTGATAACTGTCTAGAAATTATATCAGCTTCATTTAGTACTACACACATTTAGAATTATGATACTGTGTCTTTCGTATGTTGAGCCATACCTGAATGATTTCAGTTCTTCATTCTCTCTTCACCAGTCCTGCCCAACAGTAATTAAGTTGCAGTGGGCTTTTCCAAAGGCAGGGGAGTTTAAATACCAGTAATTTGATCTGCCCTGTTTACTGATCTCTGCTGTTAGCTGAGTTGAAAGTGAAATGTTTTAATTAAAACGATTGGCAATAAGTTGGTATAATGCCATAATTTGCACTGGGCCTCTTCTAGAAAATGACTTAACCTCTGCCTCTGTTGCTAAGGCAACTAATGGACATAATTGTAACTGGGTGCATGTAGACAGCAAGTGGAGGGTCTAAAGATTTTTAAATTGCTGGGGTATGAGGATGCAAAAAGATTAAAATGTGTTATTAGTGCAATATATCCAAACGTCTTTTCCACGCATGACGTTCAGTCTTTACATTTTATCTACTGGTACTGTTTCACATTTCAAAACCTTCCAGTTTGGACTCTAAAACTTTATGATGTCATACTTTCTCAAGTTCATTAATGCAGTAGTGTATGTATAATAACTTGCGATATAATCTGGAAATGGCAATGGCTATTCTACTGGGATTTAGAATAATGTGCTTGAAGGGATTTTATCACCAATCTCTATTGAATCAGCAAAGAGTTAAGAATTAGATCATACATTATAAAGTATCCCGAATTGCATTTTTAAACAGAAAAAAGAGAAATTCCCTTTTTTCCTCCTTCACTTGCTTAATCTTAAGGTTCATAATGATCCTAGGCCCTATGATAAAATGGGGTATTTTTCTGAAAGAGATGTAAGAGTGCTGAAGAGAGTTTAATAGGTGTCCTTGACGTGAAGCCTGTCACCGCTGCCCATGTGGAATTTGACGGGATCTTTTAAATAACATTTAGACTCTATACTTTCTAATTTGCTCTGTTTCCCCTCAGTGAGAGGAACATAAAATTGAGCATTTAATGTTTTTCTGTTGGAAAATATTCATAACAGGACTCCAAAGAAATTATAAGTCTTACTGAGAAGGAGGAAAGGGTACGCTTTACTCTGTGCATTTTCCTACTGACCTGATCCATCTCTAAAATTTAGGCTCTTAAAGATGAAAATAAACAGAATGTAATCATATGGCATGACAGTGCAAAATGCTGGTCTCAGAAGTGTAGACTTAAGCTTGTTCAATCACCTAGACAGAGCTAAGGATTCAGTCATTTGAGGTTTTCCTCTTATAGCATCTTTACCTTTCCTATCTTTTCTATGTGTGTGCAATGTACCCTGAAGGCCAAGGCTGTGGAGAACAAGGAAGTGGCAGAACAAGTCATACTTAGCTGTAGGAAAAAGGAGGCACTGGAAATATCACACAACTTGATCACATAGCTCATTTGCTTTTTCTTTATTTCGTTGGGCAAATTAATTTGAAAATTTGTGCAGTTTATTACTTTATAGCATTGTATGGAATAAAACAAACAACTGACAGTCTTGGGTTTTGTTTTTAAAAACATTGCTGGAAAGAAATTTTATTCCAGTTTCACAGAGTTCCTAAACCAAATATAAAACTTCACAATTAAGAGCCCGAGCCATTAAACACTAAATTGCTTTTCAATCTTACGTTATGGCTCTGATTTCAATGAGGCAAGATAAGACTTTGTAAAAAAGTATTAATTCAGTATCTTTGCTGAAAACCTTTTAGTGCTATAAGACCACTAATTACTAAAATGTTAATAGTTTGCATTTAAAGTTATTAGCAATAGTTTATAGAACCCGGCAAGCATTTTAAAAGAAAAGAAACTAACACGAGGATTGTATAAATGACTACCAAAACACCTAGGTTTGGGCCCAAAGTCTGGAGTTCTTAAGCACATGAAATTATAGAACTTTTTGGTAGATGGCTGTCTGACCAAAGCGGTCTAACTTGCTTGATTTGTGAAAGGTCACTGTATCGGAAAAGGATGTGAGGAAGGTTGTGTCTCATAGCAGAGATTTTAATAAATTCTGTACCTTTGTGGGATTTTTCCTCTTTCCATTCTTCCATTTCCACCTCATATATGTGACTGCAGAAAACATCTCTGGAAGGAATGTAACTTATGTTAACATTTAAGAAGCTAACCCAAAGAAGACTATTTTATTCTCAATATTCCGAGTGTACTTTTGTTGGAGTGCTATCAAAATGTAAATTTTGTAATGCAGTTTCCACTTCTCCATCTTCCACCACACCCTAACACCTGTCTAGAGGGTAGAAAGGGAAGCTGAAAATAAGCAAAGGGAAAGTTATCTCCCCAAATCAAGGAGGAGAAAAGGCAAGGAGGAATCCCATGTCATGAGCAGGAGTCGTTCAAGACAAGCAGGTTCCAAAATGTCTAGTAGTGTGTGTACGTGTGGGTCAGAGAGAAGTGGGAATTGACTTAAAGGCAGATGTTAAGGGCCAGTAGAAGCAGATGAAAGGCAACCAGGCATGGGAAGTGGGAGGAATATGAAGATTGATCTTATTCCTTATGTCTCATAGGTTTTTTCTTGTAAAACATGGTGGCCAGATAGCTGTGCTGGTCAGCAGAGGATATAAACAGCACTGGGAAAAGGGCAGGTGGGTTTGTTCCTCTACAGGCCCAACGGGACTGTATGATATGGTGGTGTGAGATGTCTCTCTGGCCTTGCTTGCTCTTAGCTGCAGCTATTTAAAAGTTCAGGGCATGGCCCTAAATGCAGTTGTGCTGGCTTAGCTAAAGCACGGGAGAAACTGCATGACTTGGCTTACCCAAGTCTGAAGCCAAGACTTGTAGAAAACCTCGTGGGAAGGATAGGTAGGTCCAATTGCTCAGCCAGTATAACTCTGGGCTCCAAGCACTGCTGGGGGTATTCAGCCCATTCTCCTACACGTGTGACTATTTCCTTGCAGTCTTGCTTCACTGAGGAAGTGTGTGCTATCTTCCTTTACCTGTCTCTATTTCTGAATATGCATTTGTAATCCCTATTCTGCTGAGGTTCAACTCCTCTGATAATTATTACTTTTGCAAGGAAAAATATCTTTGTTCCCTCAAGTTGACTTTTGTTAGTAAAAGTAAAAAAACCTTGAAATATACTTCCTAATTTCAATAGAATAGTTATCAAATCACCTTTCTATACACAAGTATTAGATTAGAAAGTTAGTGCTGGTGCAAATATTTATTCTTACATTTCTCATGCACCTAATATCATGTCCCTTGTGAATTAGATAGAGAAGGCCAATAATGGATAGGTTTCTGGCAAAATGTACTTCTAAAAAAAAAAACATTAGATGGCTTTGAAAAAGAGAGTATTCATTTGCTGGAGAACATGATTAAATTGATTTTGAAAGGGAAGAAAATCTGAAAAATTAGAATAAGGAAAAAAAGTGCAAAAAATTAGAATTCAGCAAGTAGAACTACTAGTCTGATTAAATGAACAATTTCAGTTTAAATCAATAAAACTTTGCAAAAACATGACTTCAGTACACAGTTTAATCTTTAGCTATTGAAAACTGTGACATACCTACTGAAACGAAATTATGTGCTTATACTTTATTATTGCAATGAATGTCATTTACCATACATAGCAAAATCATACCAATAAATTGCAGCATATTAGTTCTGAATGGTTAGGAATATAATTCTTATTAAGTACAAACCAGATTATGATTGCTATTGTTGAATGGTCCTATTCAGTGTGCAAAGTTCACTCTGAAACTGTGCAGTGAGAATGCCTGATAAGATTCATATAGGTGTTGGGGCATTTAGTTGCAATTATACTCTTTAATCTTACATTTTAAATAGTACATCCGGATGTGTCAGTGCCTGTAAAACCTGTATCAGCTGATACCCACTTCACAATCTCTATAAGAGTAATACTGTTTGACCTGTAGGAACCTTGATACTTCCTGTTAATTCAAGAAAATGTAGCTATCTATGCCTGTATAAAACTTTTCTCTGCTGGGTATGTAACGGCTCTGCAACACATGCATTTTGGCAAAGCAGAATACTAATACCTGACAGCTCTGACCCACAGACCTTGGAAAAAGGAGTGGATTAAGCCATCTCTGTGGTGCTTTTTCCCCTTAAAGTATAGACATTCTGCACATAGTAAAATCTAATTAATTGGTACATAAATTGTAATGGCTTGATATGATGCCATGATTTTACAAAAGAAAGAATTTGAATTTCTGTCCAAAGATGTTGAGGAACACTAGTGGTGGTGATAACCTGGAGAGAGTTGAAACCCTATAAGCTGAAGTGTAACTTGAAAGTTTATTTAGTGCTATTGGTATACCTTGTTGCCAGTACTACATTTTTTCATTTGGAAGGGCAAAATATACAGAAAGGCTTGAGGGGAAGGATATAATATTCCTTAGAACAACCTGTTTAAGATTGGCAGCAAGAGAGAGAAGGAGATATGATCCTCTCCTTTCCCATCTTTTTCCCTGCAAGATTTATCTTGTCTTTGCATGAGAAGCCCATCAGACATCAATTATTCCAACTTGGGCTTCTTATTAGTTCCTACTAAAAATGACTACTGCCTAGACCTGTTTTATTCCATAATTTCTTTTTCTCCCAAGAATTAAGCAATATTCGAGTGGGTTATGTTCTCACAGTTATACTATTAATAGTTTTAAAAATTTCTCTGCAGTAATGTCTGAAATAGAGGGAAAGGATGTTATTGTTTGGGTGGAGGGTTTTTTATTGTTATGTGTTTTGGTTTTTTGTTTTGTTCTAAATGGCAGAGGGATCACTGTGTGGTCCTGAAGATGCTGCATTGCTCTGTGGTGCAACTAGACACAAATGAGTTATAACTGTAGGTGTCAATAACACGTTAAGTTGTTTGGCAGAGTGCTACAAGGGGAAGCATTATTTTGATGGAGGGGGAAGAAATATTTCAAGAAGTTACTATCTAGGACAGTTGTTTGTTATCCTAATTGGACAAAGCTCCCACGGAACCATATAGGATGAAATTACTGTTTATAAATAACGAAGGTGTCATGGTTTATTGAGCCCGTTATTCTGAGGCTTTTCCAGGGTAAAGTATGGGAAATTGTCTCTCTCGTCTCTAGGAAAGAACTGAGTACTTTTCTGCATCTTGAGATATCTGACTTACCTGTAGGCTGACAAAACCATGCCACTTACTGTATGGCCGAGGTTCACCCACTCAAGCTCTTGAGGAGTCTTTGGAAGGAAACTGCTTCTGAGAGTAGACTGAAGAAATACAGTTTTGGGACTAGGTGACTATTAAAGTTTGCAGCTGGTTTAAGTTACTTAAGGGTATAAAATAGTGAAGAGTGCTGCAGGATATACTTTAGAGGGCAGAAATCAGGCAAGGCAGAGAAAAGAGAATGGAAAATACATTAATTACATAGCTTTTCAACCCATCATGTTTATCACTGTGACATATGTAGCATCACCAAAACACAAACCGTGGGAATTGCATTTAATCTGTGTGTTTGCTTTATGGCTTCACTTGAAGAAATTCGATCAGTCACTTATAGTTCTTATTTTAATTACAAGATATACCTGGTAACAGGGTCACAAACTGAGCATAAGCAGAAAGATCCAAGGTCTCATGAAAAGCCAAAACGAAATGATCCCAGAGCCCTAAAGTGAGGAAGGGGATTTTGCTGAATTGGATAGAATTGCTGCTTTGCCGAAAGCTGTAATACCATGCAGGCAGGTGTATCCTTCAAACCAGGTGCATTCTTGTTTTGCTGGGTCCTGGGAATAAGTTGTACAGTCTCTCTCTCAACCAGGAGAGTTTTTTGTGCTTTGGAAGTCCCTTTCTGACCTCCTGGGGATTTGACCGTGTGGTGGATGGATATGAAATGATAACTTGTAGCTTTTTGAGGACAGGGCAGAGACGTTTAGGTTCCACTGAGGATTATTTTGGATGAACATGCTTCCCCTGGAACCCTCTCTGAATTTGTTGCTGCTGTTGTCCTAGAACTCTCTAGTTTGAAGAACAAATCCATTTCCATCATGTTACATGGGTGGAAGAGAATACGTTTACTAGGATTTGTTCAGAAAGGACTTCAGAAGATGAGTAATGGGCTTAAAATAGAATTCATAGCTCAGAAAGACGATTGACACTAATTTCAGCAGTTGTTGAAATTATATGGAGGTGCTTGAAATCCACAGCCACTTCTGCAAGAATTCTTTTACTAGGGTGACTGAGTCATATTGGGCTACAGGCAGTAATAATAACATTAAAAGCCCCTTATCTAACTAAAAATGCAGCTTGAAAAGACAATTACCAGATGGCTCCTGATAAAATCAAGCGCAAGCCTGGAAAACCTGGCCAAAATTACAGGAAACTTATGGTTATGGAAGGACTGCTGTATGACTTCTTCCAGATGCAGTATCTGCTGCTTAACAGTTACAGGAGATTAATGTGTCAGGCTTTTGGGAATACTATCCATGAACTTTAATTGGATGGTCATCCTGCTGCGCATCCCCAAGAGAGTGTGCTGGAACAATTTCCTAGTAGGATGCTTATAGAGAGAAGATCAGTATAACAAAATCGCTTCTGGGTTTCAGACTAATGGTCAGCCAGGAATCGTGTCTAGAATGTCACTTCTTTTGTGCTTTGTTTCTAGATTGGGATTATTTTTTAACTATGTAGGCCTCAGGATGTTCAGAGGTGTTACTCAGCTGCAAATGATTCTGCTCCATCTTGAGGATTTAAAAGGCATTCTCCTCTTCCTGGTTCTGGAGTCAGTCCTCCACTTTACCGGTACCTTCTCAATATTTTAAAAATTTTTTTTAACTTCACATGCACAGTATTTCTAAAGGTAGTGGCAGACAGAAGCACCCCTTCTCCAAGAATATGGCACAAATAACATACAGAGAGCAAGTCCACTGTAAGGGCATAAGACTATATGATTTTTTATTATCAGTAGTCTTTAAGACCAAATAAATCCATAACACTGCTGGAATATGAGCAGGAGGTAGGAGAATGCAGGAGAAAGGAAACTCTACACAGTGCAGCTTGTGGGCAAGTTATATTTGTATGGGAAGGTTACAAAGAATACTTGAACTGCAAATGGTAATAGGGAAAGAACTAACAGGCTGAAATGATAGGCTTGGTGAGATGATGATGTAAACCAGGATGCATCAGGCTTTGTTAGCGAATTGCAAATCACTGTGAGTAGTTCTGGAAGAAAAGGTGTTATGAAATTGTCACTTTCAGACTGGATAGGTGCTACTGTGAGTGAACAGAACAGCAAAAATATGAAGAGAGAAACACTTTCAAATATGTGGACAAAGTATTGAGGATACTCTGGCCTGCCTGTTTCCCGTCTTGCCCTAGCTTGTCTGGAGAGGGGAAGTAGAAAGCACTGATCTGGGAAGTTTTGGCTTTAGTCAGTACAGAAGGTGGTAGTCAATTAATCTTAGCTGTTCATGATGGAGGAGGTAGCGAGGTGCAGAAAACAATCGCATGTAAATTTCCCCCCCTACATTCATGGAGCCATTTTTGATTCCATGGTCTGCAGTTCATCACAACTGGCTTTAGCCACTGCTGCAAGAAAGGAATAACGTAAGAGCCAGTAAGCTGAGTGTAAAGGGGGTGAATCAAACAGTGATTTCATGTCTTTTTCTTTAGTACAAGGTGTCTATACAGAATTTCTGCAGGGTTTTTTAGAATGGCATTGTACCAGTGAACCAGTAAGGCACCAATGGTCCTGTAGATCTATCTTTGATAATGCATACAGAGAATTCCCCAAGCACTTCACAAAGATCAAATCAGAATGACTCATGTTACTTTTCCTTTGCTTGGTTTGTCTTTCATTATCCATTAAGGCTGACTGCCCTGGCTTGGGACTGCTTTGATCAGGTAGAGAGTCCACCTATACCCAGGAACAAGTTGTATTAGTCCTGTTAACTGAGGACACAGAAGATGGGATTGGTCCTCATTTACTTTGAAAAAACAGTGCGGTAGTAGCTTTAGGGACAAGTCTCATTAAGAACTAACTTGATGAGTGAGCCTTCTCACTTTCCTGTCCTCCTTAGCTCACTTTTTTGGGATATGTTCTTGATAGGGAGGTATTGAATGCTGTGCAGAGATGCAAAACAGTGTTTCTGAGCGAATTCTGCTAGCAGGTGCTTCCTGGAAGCTGAAATGTTCTGATCCTGCTGTACTTTGGAAGGTCTGGGGGAAAGGATTGAGCAGTGCTGTAGGAAAAATCATTCAATGGAAATAGAAGCTTAGACTTTAATGAAGTACATAGTGAGGGATGGAGATATACATAGATATGTATAATATTGAGGTAGGTGATAGTGTTTGGAGATGAGATTTTATCTTAGATGTATGGTCTGAACTGTTCAGCTTTTTTCCTTTTTGTTTTCCCAAATAACAATACTGATTTAATCACTTGAAATCCCAAATCTGGCAAAAGGGCAGTATTTTTCCCTTGCAGTTGTTGTGTTGTTGCTCCCATGGCCTTGCAGCTGTACTCTGTTGTTATTAAGGCAAATTCTCATACTGGTGTGAAAGTCACCTCTTTTCCCCCCTTTTCTACCCCTTGATTACAACTTTTGTTTTGCAGTAAGGGACTTGATAATTTCCCTGTACAGAGTTTACTGTCAACCAGCTGCGCAGCAGCTGTCACCTATTAAAGATACTCCAATCTTTCCATTCCTGCCTCTCTCCTCCTTTCTCCTCAAAAGTAACCTTTGCTTTTAGGAGGAGTGATGGACCCTGTAAATAAACCCTTGTGAATGTAGGTCCGTTTTCAGCACGCTCTGTGCAGCACTCTGGAGTTAATGGGTGCTAACCTTTGTTACAGACATAACCTTTTACATTTCTGTATCATATGAAGGCGTCCAGAGACTAAAGCTGCCTGAGTGCTGTTTTAGTGTGTCACACTTCTGTTACACAACTCTTCTTAAGTGTTAAGTTTAAAACCCCTCCAATTATAAGTGGAGTTTCTAACTAGTTTCTCACATGCTGTTGATATTCCAGGTTAGAGTTTCAGAGTTAGGGGGCTGTAAATGTATAAACACGATTGCAGATGCTATGAAATATAGTTTTAAAAATTGTCATGATAGTGTCATTATGATAGTATCTAGCTGTACTGAATATACTTGCTATTTTAATAATATCACCTACATATTTGAGGAACAAAAGATTTCTCCAAGTGGCTGCTTAAATAGAATTTACAAGTTCTACAGTGGCAGGATACTTATAACTGAAGCTGCTTTTCCCATTAATCAATATTGTATTTCAGAGCAGAGCATTTCTGGTCTGTCTCAGTTACAAAAAAATGGTATTTTTTTCAACAACTCTGCAAATTAATTAATGCCATTTATTCTTCTGATTCTAACCAAAGGTTGTCAGGTTCCCTTAGCCTGTGTATTGATCTGTAATACAACCTTCCATTTCCTGCATCTGCTATTAAGTGGAATAAAATTCATAATGGTTGCACTCCTGAGCAGCTGTTCACCTATCCAGTATTCTCGGATCACCAGGGAAAGTTGCTAATACTTGAGAACTTCACTGGTATATTGATGTCTTTTGTTGTTCAATTAACATTTCTAATGTGGAAGAATAGAAGATGGTATTTAATATGTCAGCCAGCCTTAAGACAACTCTGCTTCCATTTTCTAATGCCAAAACCTAATACAATGTTTATGTCCATTAGAGTTAAAATACTTTCCTTATTAGCTGCCTAAGTGCATTTTTCCAACAATAATAATGAAGGGCATTCAGTAAACTAAAACTAATTAATCTCCTCAGTCTCCTTTTTGTATTTATCTGATGCCAAAAGCAATATAGTTTTTTTTTTCTCTAAAGCAGATTAATACTAAGCTGTGGATGGTGCCTCCTTCCTAAACAAAACCTGCAAAATTATCAATTTCCGCAACTACTGTTATCTCTCCTTTCAGAAAGCTGCTGCTCATTACTAACTAGGTTTTTGTTTATGCAGCTATCTGCCAGCAAAGGTTAAGCATTATTTGCTTTATTGCTGCTCGAATGCAAGGAAGCTTCAGGGATCCTTCGCCCAGGACTTGCTGTTCTTGCAGGAGGGGAATACTTGTGATGCTTGTGTAACCTGAGAGACACACACTCCTGTCAGACTCTGCTGCAGCTGACCCATAAGGGCAGTTTCAGGGCACCCACATGCTGCCAGAAGGCTTAATCTCCATGAGTAATAGGTGAAATAAAGTCATAACAACTTCTTATTGGATCAAAACTTATTTGGAAGGGGCAGAATAGACCAAAGAAGCTAGAGTGCACAGTGGTGTAACCATAAAAAATATTTCCCTGGCCATCTATGGTTGATTTAGGCTTCTTTTGTTCAAATTCAGACTTTTAAGAATTGTATGGGACCTTCTGACATGGGACAAAGTATTCCTACCTCAAAGCAGAGTCTACAGGACCAGGGTCTTTGAGGGAATGTTTCCCCATATAGGAGGCAGTAGATGTATCTACCAAACACACTGCCAAACACACTGTGTATTAAGTAATTCTAATTCAGCATAAACTTACTTTTTTAAATGTTAATGAAAGGATGCATGTTACCATTGGCTTGATGATTATATGTGAACTTCTGCTATTTTTTTGCTGAGCCAAGTACTACTAGATCAATATTTTACTGTATTAACCAAGTATTGGTTAACATAGAATTCATAAAAAATGTGTTAAAGATATAGATCATTATTAACAAAACTCAATTTTTTTCTGCCGACTTCTTGTCATCCTTACATCAAGAACTCCTTTTAGATTCCACTGTTCTTCAAAATTAATTTGGAGCACAAAATTTGTGATTCACAGGAAAACTTCAATGCTTATCTTCTCTATCAGGAAAGTATCCTTATTTTAAATTTTTGAGTATGGGACTTACGTAATGGTTTGTAGCCTTAACTTCCATACAAACAATGAACTTGAATCCTTCCTTTGTGGTTCTGTTCTTTTTTGCCAAAAAGTTTAGCTTTGATTTTCAGTCTTATTCCATGAGTGTATCATACACGAAGCTCCATTTGATCCTGTATCCTGTATGTACTGGAGACAAAACCACACCTCTTGGGACAAATGGAAGGTCAAGGCAAATACCTCTGAGAATTCTGCTTAATACTCTCCCAGCCTCCATATTTTTTTTTGGGGGGGGGGGTGGTAGGGAGTGGGGGATGGGGATATCCTCACCCCAGTAAAACATTTGCATTTATTAACCCTTAATTTCTGAATAGAAATCTTCAAGTAAAATATATGCTCCAGAAATGGATTTATTTTTTGTATGGTTCATGCTGAAATTTTCTGATGTTTTAAAAATACTTCTGTTTTGGTTGTGTTAGGATTTTTTTCATGCTCAGGGCCTTTTTCAAGGTTAATGGAACGGCTGTTTCCTCTTCTAATTTAGAAAATACAGATGTGTCCATTTAAACTTAAAGTCAGTCAGAATGAATGTTGTAATCAAGCTAACTGTTGAATACACCCTAGGAAATAAAAGATTGTTTAAAAGGTCTGGAAAATTCTTTATGGTTGTATTGGAAAAAATAAAAATATTTTTCTGAAGTTAGCTTATAGAATAAGGTACTATGAAAATTATTACAAGGTAGGAAAGTTGAATTTCATGATGATTCCTAAGTTTTGTCTTGGGATAGTTGTAAGGCAAACCAGATACTCATTGGCTGCAAATGCTCTATTACCTCAGTGGCTAACTGAGGGAAAGAATAAAAAGTGTGGAGGGTTTTGTTTGGTTTTGAGTTTTAAAAAAATAATTTAATACCCTTTTGTCTCTTATTCTCATTCAGAAGGGTGATCTGAAATTATCTTAATTTCTCATGAGATCATTTAAAGATGGTACAGGTAATATAACTTTCCTTAGGGATTTCCCAAGGAATCAGCCTACCCCAGAAAACCGAAAGCTAACAAACACCCTAAGGGATTCCTCCAAACACTCTAGAGGTTTTTAATCCTTTCTACACCCCTTGTGTCTATTCTGACTGTTCTGGTTTTCCACCCACAAGTACAGACAATTTTCCACTCTTTGTACTCTTTCTCTAAATCACAATCCTTCTCTGTAGGAAATCTCATTCCGGTTGATCCTGTAGTATATTTTGTTTTGCAGTCCTACATGTGAATAGAGCTGGATGGTACAGGACAACATCACACTAAGATGCAACTTTTCATCTGTATGATGCCTGGTTGGTAACTCTTTTTCTCCTCCTCTCAATTCTCATCTGTCTCAATTCTCATCTATATTTTTTTGCTTCACTCTACAAGCATTTATCTCCATACTTATGGTGCACAAGTTACACTGGAAGATAGAATTAACCCAAGAATTGTATTTAGGTCTGGGTGCTGTCTGTCTCGATGACCCCTTCTTTATTTATTTATTAAAATATGTAATGAAAAAGTTTCATATTTCATTTTGATTTTTTTTCTTGTTCTGAGTGTTATGATCTTTGTGAAGTGTGATGGCATGAGTTACTGAGCCTTTCAACACGTGCTGTAGAATGGTAAAATATAGCTTACATCTTCCTTCTTTTTTTTCCAAAGCACTTTAAGCAAATCGGCAATCTAATTATTGATTTATAAAAGGAACGGAATTAATACAGCCTACCTTACCCTTTGGCGGTAAGAGTATTTAAAAGTGAACCATGCTTAAATTTCATAAAAGCCTCCTCAGCAAATCAGTAGAAGAATATTGATCTTCAAATAAGTATGTGAATTCTAATTGTGTTTTGCCTTTCCACTGGAGGACCATTACTTTATTTAGCTAGAGTTCATTCTTTAATTTTATGGTCTTGGTATGTTGTCTATGAAGACTGTCTTTACGTTTGAGCAAGGTTTGTAACCACCCAGTTTTGCTGATCTTTTCTTTTGAACAGAGTGTATTGATGTGTGAGAGCTAAAGAGAGGCTTTTAAGAGCAAGTTACCATCACCAAAAGTCTCAGCAACACATAACTAGGATTCCTGGTACAGAGCTGTCTGTTAACGAGTAAGTCAGATGCCAAGTACCATAATTGCTTCTCACTGTACTTCAGACTCACAAATCAATTTATTCTGATTATAAACCACCATCTTCATAACATACACTGTAATTACATATATATTTTAATTTTGGAAAACCACATACATCTGTAGGTTAATCCTGCTACTTTCACAAGTGGATGTTGACTGGTAAAATGGAAGAGTCTCAGCTACTGTGTAAGTTCTGAAATGTCTCATCTGGTTATTCCAGCATTGGAAGAGTTTGGAAAAGTGAGAGAAAAGAGGCTTTAACTGTTAACACAACTTTACAGTATTCAAAGGTGTAAGGAAAAGACAGGGAATCCCAATATTTAAAAAATGTTTTTTAATTGGTAGTTTTGAAAATAAATCTGAACATAACTTTTTTGTTTAAGTTTAAATTAAAATTAAAAGTTTAAACGCTTGTTTTGTAAAAACAAACATATTTGGACAGAAAGCTCTGTTTCTGTCTGAAAAACTCAAAGCAGCTTTACAGAATCTAACACTGGAAGATTTCAATACTGAAGTAACAGTTGAATTTACAGATGTATGCTTTACCTTCCCATCACCGTATGTTTAGTTCAAGTGGAAGTTTCTTACTTTTTCCTGTGTTCATAGGTTTATAGTTAATATATAATTGTGCTTTGTTTTATACCAAGCTGTAAAACATTCTGAAATCAACTCTGCAGCACAGTCTTTTTTTTTTTATTTTTCTCCCCTCTGCNGAGAGCTCTCTCAAAGAGAGCACCTCATCGAGCTTTGGTGAAGAAAAATGTTTTCTTTTCTTTTTCGTTTCTTCGAATTGACCATTAAGCTAATACATGAGTGGTATATAAGGCAACAGTGAACAATGACACATTTTAACGTGAACTCAGGGTACCCTATAAAAGGCTCTGCCTGGGTTAGCACCAGAATCTGTGGTGTTGTCCTAGAACAATGGGTCACTTAAATGGTGCATGACAGTAGTATATGTTGCTCCCCAGAAAGAGTTGCCTGTATTTGAAACAGGCTGCCCAGGGAAGTGTTTGAGTCATCAGCCCTGGAGCTATTTCAAAGACGTGTAGATGTGGCATTTAAGGACATAGTTTAGTGATGGACTTGGCAGTGCTGGCTTAATGGTTGGACTCAGAAATCATAGAGTAGTTTGTGTTGGGAGGGACCTGTAAAGGTCATCTAGTCCAACCGTCTTGCAACGCTCAGGGACATCTTCAACTAGATCAAGTTTCTCAGAGCCCCATCCAATCTGAACTTGCGTGTTTCCAAGGATGTGGGGGTATCTACCACCTCCTTGAGCAACATGTGCCAGTGTTTCACCACTCTCAGTAAAAATAAATAAATTATTTGAACAAGTCTATTCTGACATAAGTAATTCCATGATTCTATGGATATGACTGACAGCTGAGGTACTTCAGATTTTAGGAATTCTATGTGTCTCTTGTACCATGTTTCAATTTCCTAAAAAAGTATGTTGCAGCCTAATTTAAACGAACTGACAACAATGACCAGTTGTTGGGTTGAATCCCAGTTCTTCAGTTTAACTCTTAATTGATGTTTTCCTGACTAAGAACTGAATAATCTCTGTGTACAGAGTGAAGAAATACTTTCCACGATTCCAAATTATATTGGGTAATTTAGGTGCATAAAAGCTTAGCTTAATGAACAAGTTACTGCAGGGTAAAGATTACTCAAATTACTCTGCATTAAAATTCAGTAGGGATTTAGTAACAATTTTAGCAACAGTTAGAATGTCATTTTCTTTCGGCGATTTTACGAAAGTTACTTCAATTGCAGTTTGAGAAATCTTTATATTGTATGGAAAGAAGACTTTAGTAATAAAAATCTAACAAGTCAGCATTGGCCGGTCATTTCGTAGAGAACCTGCTCAGAGAGAAAAAATGTTTGGCAGCAAGAGTGGATATTTACATTAATTTATAATGGAGAAAAAACAGCTTGGTTCATTACTAGAAATAACAGCTAGAAAAGAATAATGTGTAGCTGACACCACTACTACTCCTTCTGGCATTTGCCTTTACTTTTCTGTGCTTATCATTTCAATTGCAACTCTGAAACACAATTTGGAAAGTCAGTGAAGTGTAATAAAATGAAAATGGAAGACAGGATATTTTTTTCCCCCTTGCTTGCCTGTCATAAATATTGCAGCTGTTTTAGTTGGGATCCTCATGTCATGCAACTGAAATCTTTATGGGAATGTATTTTCATTTTTAATATCCGCAGTTAATATTGGGATCCTATTATGTTGAACAGCACATGATTATAAATCTTGTCTTGAAAACCTTAAAACCTGATGAACAAAGCAACAAGTGAGAGTAGAGAGGGAAAATCCCTCATTTTAAAGAGGAACGATTGACACATTAGGAGCAAAGTGTTTCTGCCCAAGCCACCGTTGAGGCCTCAATAAGGAAAAAATGATGCTTTTTCCTCTAGCAGCAAAACCAGTTTCTGGTCTGTTTTGTTTGTCTGTTTCTTTGTGCTGCTGTTTTTCAGATTTGTATTTTGTACTCAGATTGTTTGTCTGATCACAGTCTGTCCTCAAAGAGAGTTGCAGTGGCACTCGCAGGAGACTGCAAACTGTGAGGAAAAAAAAGTGAAACCACTGTTTGAGAAACTCAAGGTTTGAGGCACTTGTTGGCTGACTTTGTCCCTGACAGCCTGGGGACTCACTGGATCAGTCTCAGCCCCAGTCCTGTGCCTGACCATGAGCTGTTTAGGAGGTATAAGGAGCTCAAAAAATGCAGTTAAATGGAGCTATTGAATGCACAAGAAGCTGCTGAAAAGAACCCAAGAACGGTAATTTTCTTACAAGTGTTTGAAAAATTCCTACTAATTGTTACTGTAAAACAATTCCCAGGGTTTACTCTTAAGAAGAAATGTTGCGGTGACCAAAAGAACCATTCAGAAAAAAGGAGGAATGCCTGGTGGATTCGGGTGTGGTTTTAAAATTATTTATTTATGTTATTTTTATTTTTTAAGTTACCAGGCTTGCATGTTTTAGATTTTATTGCGTTCATAGTACAGCGTTTTTTCAAAACAAACTAAAAACCCCAGCAGTAGGAACCCAGAAACATACCAAGGGATACCGTTAGCATACTGATGGGAATACTGCCAGCAAGGTAAAAAGAAATATTAAAAAAGTGCCAAACATGCAGACCTGTCATCCTTTGCCTTAATGGGCACTTACAAATATGCTACTTGCAAGAGATGTTCTTCCACAATATGATTGTGGTTATAAAACAAACAGCATGGTCAATAATATGATCTAATCTGATTGAAGAGGTCAGTTAGAAAATTATTACCCACTTTACAACCCATTAACATCAAACCTACATTACAGGAATGTATGTGATAGATTAAAAACTTGCTTACTTAAAGCAAGAAGGTCTAAATAAACTCCATTATAAATGTTTTTTTATATTTGAAGCAAAAAGAATTACCCCCTTTGTGAGTGGAATGCGATGGGGAGAGTCAGAACAAGTTGCTGAGTTTAGCTTTTTAATCTCTTTGCCTGAATCCTATTTAGTAGATGTTTGGGGAAGTGGAAAAGACTTTTTTAGATGATTAGCTTCTGCTTTGTGATTGACACACTGAGGAGGCTGCAAGAAAGCAATTCAAGGGAAATTGAAGCTGTTGAATGGAGTTACTGGAACTGGGGAAGGAAGAAAGAAAGAATTTAAAAAAAAAGAAAAAGTAGGGCTTCACTCAACACAGAGTAAATTATTTGGAGTATCAGAAAAGACTCAAAGACCCTTCTAATCTTGTATCCTGTCCACAATGTTGATTTATACCAGATGCTTCAAATGAAGATCTAAATCCCCATAATATGTTTACCTGTAATTGTATAATAGTGTGCAAGGAGGGTATGGTCTTTCTTGACACCAACCCATGATCAGCATATGCCTTGTAGCATATGTATCGAAAGGTCCTGTCTTTATTCCTAGTTGATGAAACTGCAGATGCTGACACCAGTCATATAAATTAACACAAGTGGATGGATATGTGTGCTGTGTGGGAAAACCACTCATGCTTACTGAACAGCCTAAATGTTAGCTAGCAAATTCTATGGAAAATTCTATAGGATTTACATCACCAGGTTGGGAGGAAATTCTGTTTTGCTCTGTAGTGGCCTTTATAACATGTGGCATCACCGCAAGATGATGACTTGGGAGAGAAGGGCTGACTTCTGGCTCTAGTTTCCTGAGCAATTATGCAGGATCTACATGTATCTACATCATCTGTTGGATCAGATTTTATCCACTGCAAGTTGTTATATGATCAGCTCATTTCCTGTCTCAATTGGCTTAGCTAGATGCCAACATACCTTTTTAGGTATATTGTCTGATATTCCAGACTGTGCTATGCTTCCCTGTTGGATTTCTATGTAAGTTGTCAGATTCAAGCTCACTTAAAAAGGAAATGTTTCCGAGAGAAATCTCTGCGGTTTGGTTTGTCTCCAGGTCCCTGGGAAGTAGGGTGAGTTGCAAGGCAACACTTATGGGTCTGGTCCTCTGTGCTTCTAACATCCCATCTGAGCTCAGGCCACTGTGTATGTCCTTAACTGTAGTTAACATTACAGCTTGTGACAGCTGTGTTTCATGTGTCAGTGCTGGGAGCATCCTGTGTCACTTGCACTTGATATTTATGTTCATCTAGCAGCTGGGTATAGTACCAGCCTGACAGATTTTGCTCGTGGTTATAATCTTTGTACCCACTGTGTGGTCTGCACAGCTTTTCTAGGAGATCCAAAAACTTGAGACTGACTTGTGACAGTGGTCCATGCTGTAAATGTGAGAGTACTGCATTTGTGTGCTGTATCCAGAGTAGTGAGAGAAAATAAAGAAGGCTGGATTAGAACAGCCCTACAGAGGAGCCTGAATCGCCACTATATCAGAGAGAGTTATGAGCACAGACGAGGTCACGGGGTTGGGGGGGAATGTGCACAGAGGATTGAATGTGTGATGGTACTGTGATGATTGTGTCACTGTAGTTTTTCCTGTCCCTGTTTCCAGGCTGGAGGCAGCTCTTGAAGAAGATCAATTGCTTCTGTACATTTGTGACGTAGGGTGGTCTGTGGAGGTTTGTACTGCCAGTGATTTTAACGTTTCCAGTCTGGCAGAGGCTAAGCTACAGGCCTATTTAGGTTGGCATGGAGCCTGTGAAGCTCGAGGGGAATCTTTATGCCATCATTTCTGCCTGGCATTCCTACCTGCCTGTGTTGCTCTGACTCGACTGCAATTACAGGTGACCTGACCGCTTGCCAGGAAATACTTATCTCCTCAGCGGCTGCTGCATGTCAGTGGAATGTGCTTTTTGGCTGCCTGAGGAGGATTTGGATGTCCATCAGGACCAGACTTGAGAGTGATGCAAGGTTTGTGAGCTGAGTTGTATTTGCTTGCCATTTTCATCATAACATCTGTGAGAGCAAAAAAGGGGAGGCAAGGTGACCCGCGCTGTGCAGCTGCAAGAATCGGAAAGTCGCTTCCATGGAGGAAGCCCCAACTGAGTCCTTCCTACAGAATCCGTTATTCTGTGTTCACCCTGTCAGTGATGGTCTTTCCAAGCTGGTTGGAGAAAGAACCTTTTCCTGTATTTCTACTAGTGCTTATTCTGAAGCACTTTATCCCTCACCTTCTACACGCTCTGTCTGGAGTCCTGGCTGGCTGTGTCAGACCAAACTGTCATGTTTTCTTTCCATGGGTAACACCTTTCATACTTTGTCCCTTCATCTCTCTCCAGGGATGGAATGGCTTAACCTCTATATATGTATATATATATATATATGTGTGTACATATGTACACACACACAGAGCTATAAATGAGAACTTTTTCTGCAAGCTGAGGTAAGAACAGCTGTACAAAACCAAATGACTAGTAAAAGTAAACACAGAGAAGCAGAAAAAGTAGTTGTTAGCTATTAAACCGGTATGGCTTCAACTGCAGTAAAAATTCGACGTTTAATATAAGTACAAGTGATGAACCTGTTTATAATTTTTAACAAAGGCAAATAGGGGTGTAGAAACAAAAATAGGGGTGCTGATGGCTTTCAATCTGCCCAAAAGAAAGATCAAGAAAAGGAAAAGAAGGTGCATCTTCAGAGCATCAGAGATGATTTGTCTTTTGAAAAGAAGTTTGGTATGGGACAAGGCAGGAATTAAGAGCTCTGAAGCACAAAATAGATGAGGGGGGGTTGTACAAAGTTTAAATTGCTCTATACTTCCTGTTAATTGAAAATGCATTCCTTTACAATTTATTATTTGTTTAAGAATACTATAAAATGAAAAGGTTTCTGAACAAATTGTTTAGTCACTGATCCTCTGCTCATACATCTGGGGCACTTTTCTTGAAGTAGCGAAGTTTAATAAGACTCACTACTGCTTCAGTTTGTTTGTGACTAGAAACCATATAGCATAATAAAATTGCTTCTATACTATGGGACCTACTTTGGTGTTGTGGTTTAACCCAGCAGGCAGCTAAACAACCACAGAGCCATTTGCTCACTCCTACTCTTCCCAGGGGGATGAGGAAGAGAATCTTAAAAAAAAATAAATAAAAAAAGGTAAAACTCATGGGTTGAGAAAAAGACAGTTCAATAGTTTAATAAGGCAGAAAAGGAAGATAATAATAATGGTGGAAGATACAAAACTAGGGAACCACAGTAGAATTGCTCACCATCCAGAACTGACACTCAGCTAGTTCTTGAGCTGCGCTGCCTCCTGGCCAAACCCTAGTTATATACTGAACATGACATCATATGGGATGGAATATTGCTTTTGGCAGCTGGAGCCAGCTATCCTGGCTGTGTCCTCTCCCAATTTCTTGCACGCCCCCAGCCTTCCCGTTTGCAACGTAGTATGAGAAGATAAGAAGTTACTGACTGCTTGACAACAACTAAAACATTAGTATGTTATCAACATTATTCTCATCCTAAATCCAAAATCCAAAACACAGCACTTATACCCACTGCCAGTAAGAAAATGAATACTATCTTAGCAGAAACCTGGGTATTTGGTCATGAACTTGAAATCTCTGAACTGATGGGAACAATGACAAATGGGACATCCTACCTAATGCAGACACATTTCTCTTATGAGCAATCAGTTTTCATTATAAAGACTTCATTGGCTCTGGCTTTCTCTCAGTGCCAAAAAGGGAAGTGATTGAAGTTCAGTGTGTTGTGTGTGTATATGTGTATGTTTGTGTGTATATATATATATATGGGGGAGAGTGATGTTGCTGCTGATGGGGGAAGCCTGCCTTCCTGAAGAGGTGGCTACAGTGCCTTATCTGGAGCTCAGGCCACAGAAGTCTATGGTTGTGACCATCTACATTGGGAGTCAGATATAAATGAGCACAGAGTCATGGTTTTCTCTACTGCACTGTGCGGGATTTTTACATTTATTATTTTAATTTTATCTTAGTTGGTTTGAATTATTGTAGGTTCATGTTGGTTTTACTTGCATAGATAACTTGAAGATTTGGAGAGTGTTGTTCAGTGTGACTGAATTCCCTCATGTGCTCTTATGAGTGGAGCTGCTCATCAGTAAGTGGAACGTGAGGAGAAATGAGCTGAAATGGTAAAAAGAAATGCTGATGCAGGAGGGTATTAATGTTTTCATATTGCTGGTCCTATTTAAAACCTTATGCTGTCCAAAGAAGATATGAACTGAGTTTGCTGGGAATATTTAACAGACTAGTTGTGTTGGATTAATATTGATTTCTTAAAGTTAATAGTATGTAATTGCCTTGACCTTGATGCTTGGGAGGTTGGGATCACTCTCGTTCTTTTCTGAAAATTGGAGTATCTTGGTTTTAATGTGATGCAAACCAGGTAAAACTAACATCTCAAGGTTGTTAGCATAAAAATACTTTCCTATCCACCTCTAGTTAGCTCTTTGAGTGCTTTATGCTGTGGGGATGGTTCAGCAATACCAAGTTTATCTCTATATAACCACCTGAAAAAATTGTTTAAAAAAAAGAGTGGTTTTACAGTCAAAAATATTTAATATAATAATATCTTATGAAGCTGGAAAAGTGACACTGTTAAAGAATAATTTTCATTTCACTTTTTTGTGCACTGTTGAGACTGAGGAATCAAAGATAACTCTGTTGTTGCACCAAAACCATCTATTAAACATGCAGGTCTAGCAATTTTTTTTCTTGGTGTATCAGGACTGTAATTTTTTTGTCTGTTCCTTTAGGTCAAATTAGTTTTGCTGTAAGTCTTCTTCGGGCACAGGAACCTTACTACCATTCTGGAGCCCAAAATTGTGGGATTATGGCCTAGTAGACATCCTTACCAAGATAATGCATCCTTTTGTATTTTAGTAAGCTCTGAATTTGATTTTTGCATTCTCAGTAACTTTAAGCCATTTTTCTTCATACTGTGGCTGAGGTGATGCCACTTGCTAGAGGACCACCAATGCTGATATTTTAAAGGAATGGAGAAGTTTAACCACAGACATCATCAACATATTTTAATAAAATCCTGGTATTCTGCTAAGCATTCTTTTAGGCAAATTCATAATCGATGTTTTTCCTTTGAGAATTGTTGTATGCTGCAGTGGACGGTGGGCAGCATTTACCAGCAGCTTTGTAAGTTATTTTCTGTGAAAGCCCAGGCGTTTAGTGTGGTGAATATTGTAAGGACAAGCTATTAGCACTTTGTTGCTTCCAGCAAGAATAGCTCCCTAATTCAGTTCAGTAAAATATGGTGATACTTTTAGTGCAAATAATCAGATCTGGAGACTTTCAGAAACAACAATTATGGTGGATCATTTCTGCTGCCCCCACGGTAAAGCCTTCAGGCACTGAAACTGTTTTGGGAAACCAATATATATAGTATTGCTAATGTTAGTGGTTCATTTATCTACTGAATCATTTCTTTGTTTTGGTCAGTTGCTGTTGTTAAACCAAGACAAAGGAGCTCTTTTTACAGAAAGGAAATGAAAGTACATAACTCGGGTAAGATGTTAACCACAAAGCTCCTGACATAAACAGGAGGCAAATTGCCTTGTAGCAGCTATGCATAAATGAGTAAGTTATAGTAGGTTGTTGTAACTGAGAGCATACCTACGGCCAAGATTTGCCCCGAGTTGTATCTGGTACCTGATGAGGGGAAAGATAATAGGTAAAGCATTTGAACAACATATTGGATTGGATCTGAAGAAACCTGTTTAGGAAGCCTAAAACATTTGGCTTTCCTAGGTGTTTCTCAAAAAGTAGCTTAAGAATTGTTCTGAGTGAGTTGATGCTGAGGCATAGGCATGTCCCATCCTAGTTCCCTTAGAGCTATGTGTATCAGGTCTTGTCAGAGCATGGTGATATGTGATTTTTTTGTTGTTTTCTGTGTCTTCTGTAAGTTTTCTGCATCAGCTACCAGGGCCAGTCTGCTGTAATAGCAGTACCACCCAACTGGGAAGGGCTCTTTCATTGCTGCACACTGAGTGACTTGTGTGCTCTGGTTTTATTTGAGGAGGCAGCCACAGAAGACACGGTACTCAGGACATGTGTAGCTCCTACAAGATTTGCTGATGTTCTTGTTTTGGTATCTCTGGATACCGGAAGCAAACAAACCCTGACTGGCATGAGGGGTTTATACTGAAGATGTGGGAGAAGTACTTTTATACCAGGAGAACCTCAGAAGATCTTGCTGAGAACATGCACCGACCTTATCCAAGGTGTGCAGGGAAAGATGTTTTGAGTGAAGTGTTACATGAAAGTAACATAGATCCCAAGGCCATATCATCTTTGGGTTATTAACAGCTCCACATAGGTGAGCTTTCCTGATAGCCCTGAAGTGATAGAAAGAGTTCATATCTCCTTTCTGTGTTTCTAAATCAAGTTTCCCGTGGTGAATTCTTCTTCTGCCATGTTAAAATGACTGGTGAACCACTTTGGGTTAGTTTTGATGGGTGAACTAACCTGGAAAAGCATCTGTTAGAACTTTTTAAAACTCCACCGTGATTTCCATCTCAGAAGGGAAGTTTTTCTGAGATGCTATTAGAGCTGACAACACTGCTACGATTCTTCCTCCATTGATACTTGATAACTTTGTTTTTACTGTGGTTTATGAAACCTTACCACTGGGTACTTTAATTGCAGACAAATGTGGTTTAGACTTGGGCTGAAGATCTGTAGGCAATGACTGAATACATATTTACTGAAAGCTCATTTACAATAAACCTTAAGAGAGCTGCACCTTACTACAGTTCTAGAGGCTTTTTACACCCTATGTGGCATCTAAGAGAGCAAAGGCAAAGCCCAGAGTGAAGGATTTGTCAGTAGACGTGGACATGCGGCTCTGTGAAATAGTCTGAATCCTTTGTAGTGATAATAAGCAGATATGCTTCATGGAGAGGTTTCACCCTCTTTTCATTATGATTGCAGTTATTTTATGCCTAGCTTTTGTGGCAGATTAGCATGAAGACAGCTATGAATATGTATGCAAGAAGGTAGCATGTATTACTTGTTTTAGGCATTAATTTATCAGGGATGAACAGTTGGGCACACATCCAGAGGAAGAAATTATGATCTCTTCAGTTAGTGATAAGGTAACAAAAGGACGTGCAAGTTCAAAAAATCCTAATTAGTTCAAAGTAAGGTTACACAGGACCTAATTAGAAGTTAGATTAATTGTGTCCAAGGAACACAGATAGTGTTGTAGTGTGTGTGTTCTGCAAGGAGATGGGAAAGAGAAGGGTAACCCAAGCTGAACTTTTCCTCTGTAAGAAGATGACAAAGGGAAGAGTAACCTAAGCTGAACCTTCCCTCTTGCCTTACCTTTTGCCGTGTGCGATGTGATTCTCTGAATCATCTATTTGAAAAAGTACCATGTGTGAAATGGAGTTTCAAAGCAATGCACAGATATTTCATGCCTCAGTTAATTTGCATTGACAATGCCTGTCTCAACAACAAAATCCAGGCAGTAGGAATCTTGTATGAGGAAGATTTGGATTGGACTTGCTCGTGTTTCACATGTCCCAGTTGTTTTGACTGTGGGAGACAGGGATGCAAAAGTTTCCGAAGGCCATCCTTTTACTTTTTTTCTTGCCATGTGATAAAGTGCTCACAGGTGAGAGGAGGAAGGAAAAAGCATCAGTATCCTAAATACTTCTGCACTGCATACGGATAAAATACACAGAATGTGCATATGTGAGACCTGAATATCTGGTTTGTTGGTTTCTGGAATAGAACTCTCACAATGCTGTGTTTAGGTTTTGTTGAATTGCAGTTATATTTCTGACAAAGACTAAATTTGATTTAGAGATAATGCATTTTTAGTAATGAAAATGTGTGTTGGTACTGGAGGCAAAACAAACTACTGCATAAACAGTCTGTACCTTTTGTTAGATATTTCAGTTCAATACTTTAAATATCAGTAAATTTAAGATGAATTTTTTCAGGGAGAACATATGTTCTTATACATGTTTTAAAATTTGGATTACAGAATCAAAAGAAGAGCAAGGATATACAGTAGGCTCCTTCATAAACCTAGCAGAATAACTCATCAGGATTCAAACCCACAGTTTCCTGTCTAAGCTTTCGTGCTGTTTCGCAAGCTATATACCTAGATGCTGTAAGCAAATCAGTGTTGTCTGGTGTGATTATGAACTTCCAAACGGTAGGTGGCATATACCACAGTTCAAATGTTTGCCTCTAATATTGGCATGCTATTAATGTCATTTAGAACCATGACTGACTTAGGCTCGCCTTAGGAAATTAAGGCTGCTGCACCTTTCTCTAGGGATGCAGCACTGTCATGGGTGCAATTCAATGGTACAATAGCCAGTTAGGGTGCACCGCATGTGCCTAGTTAGCATACTAAGTGACTCTGCTGCACAGTTTGCTGTACAATGTTTATATAAGTGTTGCTGCATGCTCTATGGATTTGAGTGCCCTCCATTTTCCCAGCACTTCCCTGTTTCTACAGTCCGCTGTACTATTAGCAGGACCTGCAAAAGACTTTCTCCTCTGAGTAAGCTGCCAGCTGGCCAGTAGCTGATGCACAGGCATTAGCTGCCACTGGGGAAAATCAGGGTGAATTTAGTCATTTAGAATACTTTGGCACAATGAAGTGTTGATCCCCTGGTGAATGGCAGTATGTTTAGATACAGTAGTGTTATTCTACCAGTTAAGTGCCAGAAAGCTAAGTGTTCCGGTGTAGACTTAAAAGAAAGTCAAGCCTCTGAAAATAAATTGTATGGAGAAGAATTGGTGAAACCTTCCTAGTGAAAAGGAAAGTAAATAAATGAGGTAAGCATGCCAAATACTGTATTAAATTATATGGTGCTGGTTTACCACAAGAATTTTTGCATGTATTCTTCTCAGGTTCCTGAATTTGGCTAAAAATTAGCTTGGTGAACTAGAAAAAGCATGTCTCACTTTTAGTCCTGAGCATGTTCCCAACAGGGACACTATGAAGTATCATCTTCCCAAAATGAATGCTAACGTAATGCCAACCCGACACATTGTATCAGAAATTTCATGATGCAATGGGAGTCATCTTATGCTGTGATTTACCTGAATGACTCATCTTCTCATTTTGAAGAATATATATACACTGCAGAATCAATACCCTGAGCTATGCTTGTTGATAGTGTTGGGTTTAATGCTCATGTTACTATTCAGAAAGATGCACTTACTTCTTTGGGGAAAGAAATAATACATAAAATTTTTTTTTTCAAAGTATAAGTGGCTGATAGACCTATAGGAACACATCTTATAATTTTTCACAATACTTGTGAATATCTGGACACTATAATGTAGGAAGTTTATATTGTCCATATGTGTAGCTGGTCCTTCTGCCTAATTACAGCTAAAAGATGTCCACAGAAGAATCCACCTTCAGTTTGTACAAGAAAGTGGCCTGCTCTAATGCAGCATCTTACATAGTTTCAGACACATAACAACATGAAATACTCTTATTTATCACTAGACTAATACAGAGTCCATGAAAACTTAGCCAAGTGGAAATTGTATTGTACAGTTTCATCTGAAGTTATCAGGTCAGCTAGTAAGGGAGAGATTGTGGAGGTCTAGTAAAAAAAGAGGCATTTTTAAAAGACATTTTTCACCCTTCTGTATGTGATGGAAATATGAAAGTGAAGTGGTGATCTGAATGTGGTCTGCAGGGAAGAGGACCCTAAGAGTATTCAAATCTTAGGAGATTTTTTAAAATCTGTTTTGTTTTTTAAATTTAAAATTCAACTATTTTGAGGTCATACAAATAAACGACTATTTCTCAATTTTGTGTGTGTGTGTGTGGCAAAATAAGATAAAACCTACATATCGTTTAGACTGCAGTCAGTAGTATATCATCCACCTGCCTTTGATCCTATGCCGCAGAGTTGTGCACTGGTCATGTGCAAAGGGAACCCAGATGGTGCTGAGAACAAGTCAGCAGCTGCCCTGGTCTTCAGGCCCCTGCTTGAGAAGTCCTGGTAGGGGATGATGGAGGTCAAACATCAACTTCTCACATGGCAAAGCTGTCAGATCTGGTATCTTGTCCAGGAACAACATAATTACATGCAAATGGTTGTGGTGTTTTACTTTCTTTAGTACAAAATACTGGTGTGTCTTTTCACCTGGAAAACTCATTTAATGTTCGTTGTTCCAGTTGAAATCTGAAGGGGATTTCTCAATGGATGCATAAATACTTGAGGAAAAAGCTACACAGGAAAGAATGGAGGAACACTGGCTTATTTGTTGCAATTAATATTTCTTGGCTAGTTAGTTTTCCTTAACATTACTACCCTGGGCTTTATGCACAGAGATTCTTCTGTATGGGGAAAAACTAGAAAGTAGAAAGCCCTGAAAGATCATCCTTGTTGGTCTTTGTCCCCTTTATGCTTGCATAACAAAAGCTTATGAGTACATTAAGAATAAATGGCAGTAATGTACTGATGGGAATACTTTCGAAGTGGACAATACAGGCTGGATGAAGCCCAACACTTAAGAGTATGAACCCTGTTGATTAATCCTTAGGTTGTCTTTCTCATATGTAACACTATGCACTTTAAAGTCTAGGAAGGCAGTTTGAAAATGATGGTAGCTCTTATGCAATGAAGATTTATCAAAAGGTGTGTATTTGCAGATAGTGAAGTGACAAGCACCAGGTCATACTGAGGCATTTGAGGAGAGCTATTAAGAAACTGCATCATTGAGAGAGGCTTTCTGTGAAGTTTTGGGAGCATGGACCAAAATAGTTAGCGTTATCCTTCTTGTTTTGCTGGGGAACTTGTTCCAGAGTCCATGAGCCATTGTGGTTTTGGAGGTTTTTTCCCCTTTTTTCTTTCTTTTCTTCTTAGAAGTATCATCAGTTTTCAGTGGTATTTTATTTTTCAAAGAGGACAATATTTTTGGATAGAGAGTATCCTTTTGCTTTTGATTTCTGTGTGATGTTGGTTTACTGTTTAGATGTGCAATTTGTTAAAAAGTTTCTAGCAATTTGTATTCACCTGTAGAAATGCTACTGGCTACCAGTATAATTTGCTTTTTGCCATTGCTATTTCCAAAGCTGATACTTTGTTGTATTTCAAAGATAAATAAAATTGTTTTGAAGATAATGGAATGATTGAACCTACTACCATTTGATGCTGTAATTTTCCATTTTCTGTGCGGTTATTCCTATGCTAGCTACAGTGTTCATTACCCTTTTGGATCCCAAGCTACTATTCATAGCAAAGACAAGAATCTGCACAAAAAAACCCACGTGGACTTGATTAATAACCTTAATTACACTGCTCTGAACCAAAGCGTAATATTTCTTACTTGCTCACGTTAATAATCAGTTATGTCTCAAAGCAGTTGGATCAATAACATATATTTTTTTTCTTAGGCACTGTTCTTTATTGTATTAATATGAAAGTATTAGTTTGAAGAAGGCTGCAAATGTTCACTAAAATCCTTCAGAAATTTGCTATTGATTTACTGAAAGCTTGTTGAATTGGAGAGATTCAAACAGCTCAGCAGCTGGTATTTTTTCCCAGAATATTTGTCAGATGATTTCAGCCAGTTCTGCTGAGTGCAGGGGACATGAAGCAGGGAAATATTTTATATGGGCCTATCTCCAGCTTTCTTGCCTGTTTGCCTGGTTAAGGCACAAGCTAATTCCCACTTTGTGCTTGAGCAGCTCTTTGCTTAAGCCACTGAGGCCTCTCAAGAGCACGCTTCCCTGTTCTTTTAGGTATAGCAAGGTGTCAACAGCGCTCCATGCTGGGGCAGTGGGAGCTTGGTCTTTATCTTGTACCCACATAACAGACGTGATTTAAGCTGGCTGTCCTTTGGCTTCAACTGTAAATCCCAGCTTAAATGTGTAGTAGTCAGCACTCTTGTCCTGATGATTTGCTGTGCCGCTGGCTCACGGTGCTGGGGCTTCCCTTGTTACTCTTCTTCCTCTGAGTTTTGTCATTAGAACTTCTATGCCCATTGCTAAATGAGTTATCAATATGCTGTGTTCTTAACTTTTTTTTTGCAGCCTCCTGGAGCCCAGGTGATAGTGATAGAGGATCAAGCTTCTAAAAGTTTCCATCTGTCTGCACAACATTAAGTACTGTGCTGTGTGCCTGTGTGTGTGCAAGCTTGAAACTGTCCTAACATAGAATTATTTCATCATAAAGGCAAAACCTTCTATTGTTGGTTTTGCGGAGAGTGGGGGGAAAAGAAATCCCTGAAGTGGAAGTGATAGGATGTGGATAACAGATTTTAATTGCTGCTTTCTCAGACTGTCTGTAGTCTGCTTAAAACAGATTTTCCTGCTGATTCGTATGAAAGAAGACAACGTTTTAAATATTGATGTGCATGTGAAGACTTTCTAAAGTGCCCAGATGGACCTTTCCAACTGTGTTTCTCTGATAATGTTTGTTGTTTTTTTCTGATTCACAGCCACTGGGCTCCAGTGAGGGATGCTGTCCCTCCTGACCATTGCTGTTCTCCAGGCAGTGTCGCTGTCTGACATTGTTCCTGCTGGCACCTGAGTGTTTCAGGTATGTCACTACCATAAAACCAAAATGTGTAAGGTGTTTTCTTTTTTTTGTTGTTGTTTCAGTCTTCTGTTGGTTGATGAAATATGTCATTTGAGAAAATGACACAAAAGCATTTTCTGCTTAAACCACAAAGATACCAAACAACGGAGGTTTTCAAGCTAACTGAAGCAAAAAGAATAATCAAAATATTTGAAAGGTGTTATATAATTTTGGTAGATTTTTAAGAAAAGGTTTTTCAATTGAAAATATAGGCTGTTTTAAAAAAAAATTGTTTCAGTTTAATTTTTAACTTTGTTTCAAAATGTTTTGTGTGAACATGTTATCTATCCTTCCTCCTCTCAAACTGCCCAGCTCTCTAATCACGTGATTTCACCAAGACAACCATCTCAAAGCTTCTTGATGTAAAGACATTTAAAATAATTTCAAAGGGTTAACACACAGGACAAGAGGAAGGCTATTTCTGTATCTGAGACTTCAGTGGGAATGATTTACTGTGAACAGAAGAGCATATCTCAAAAGTAATCTTTTTATCTGTCTCTGCCTGCAGAAAAATTTATGGTGACCTAGGAATATCTATAATGGCACAATTTACATGGCACCTTTTCGCTGATGAGAAATAGCAGTCTCAAAATCACTAAAGTGATTAGGAGTTTTATCCTTGTTTTTGAAAATAATGTACTCGTAGAATTGCTGACAGACTTTTCTGGTTTAATCATTTTACCAAGGCATTTATTATAGATCTGTCGTAACTCAAAATAATAATGCAAATAGAAGCCTTAATAATTTGCTGGCTAGTTTTTAATGCTCTTTTGGTTTAGCCTGTTTTTTTCTCTCTGAAATGAGTTTGACAACATTGTGCTCTTGCTTTGCACAGTTTGACGATGAATGTTTTCTGTATGAATCATGTCAGTCTGGTATAATTGACAAAACAAAGTGCAAAGAAGACAGAAATGTAATTTCAGAATTATCAGTGGTACGATCAGACTTAAATCCTATTGATATTTTGCTTGGACTTCAGGTCCTAAATGCTCAGGTTTCCTGAGGCTCTTGAATTTCTAGGCTGCTTAAATGTTCAGTATTATTTCCATCCTCTGTTCTGAATTCAACTTACGTATTTTGGATCTGAAAACCTAAATCCTGATCCCACACAAAGTTACTATGGTATAACTGCTTGAAATGTAAATTTATTTGAAAAACTGACATGTCTCTTCAGATACTGTCACAGAAATTTCAGAAGTGTCAAAAAGAGAGGATGGCACTTAGGATTTGTTTGGTGGCCTTGGTATTAGGGTACTCACCTGGCATTGGGACCCCTTGGTTCAATCAGATGCTCTTCCTCAAGGCAAGCATCACAACTTTCCTACCATTATGTGAGAATTTTTTTTTAAATCCATAAATACCAGATTTTTTGCCTTCTACTCCCCTCCTAATATAATGGAATATATTGGGGATCCCCATGACATGCCTCTCTTACTTTAAAGGCAAGGATATAGGTTAACATTTCATCTCTATCTATGCCCTTACACAGCAAAACCATACTCTTATTTCCAAGGTTTCATAAAAACCGCCATAATGCCTTTATACTTCTGTATTTTCATTGTTCTTTCATTGTTGTGACTCCACTTCTGCCATTCAACTGTCCTCAGGTGACACATCCTTCAGAAAGGCAATTGTAAAGATCTGTTATTATATCCCATGTGACCTTTTGGTTTATCATTTTAAATGACCCGTGCCAGACTCTGCCTAAGGCGTGCAGTTGCTTGGTGGCATAGTGGTTTCAAATGTCAGTATCTGTTTTCATTCTGCATGTGTTTTGCATGTAGTTTTTTGTTAGCTTAGCATAAAGCATGTTGACGTTTCTATTGATAGACAGAGATGGCAACAATCTTGTTAGCTGGCTCTATGTTTAAAAAACCCCAACGACCTGTTATTTCCAATGAGGAAATATTAGGGTTTATTTTCCTGTTTTTTGTTTATTTTCCTACAACAGGCTCAGTTTTCATGCCAGATGTAGTTATTTTTCTACAGATCACTGTATTACTAAATGTAAATTAATCTGTCTGCAGAACACTTAAACTCTTAAATCAGAGAAGAATTCATTTGCACAGGTAGAGAGAAGGTAGAACTGGGGTCTTTACTGCATGCTCCTTGTATTAAATTATATTTTTGCTGTCTGAATATATTGATCTTGTTCATATTTCAGATTTTTTTTGCCTGAATTAGTAAACCTGTTGCTGATTCAACATGGAGGTTTTAAAATGTAGTGGGAGGATTTAAAAAGTCGATCAGGAACAGCTTTGAATGGATCCTTTTTATTGTCACCTGATGCTGTTCAATGAATCACAACAACAGTGTATGATGGTTTGGGGCTTTTTTTGGTGGTCTTTTAGTGACTGAGTTTAAAACAAATACAAGCAACAGCACCACCCCCACATCCCCCCTCCAACACCCCACAAACAAATAATTGAACAAAGCCCTCACCACCTGTTGACAACAATTAGAACTATGCTTGCCCTTCAGAATCCAAGTCTTAGAAGCCTTTACTCTCAATTTCTAAGGAAGAGTGTGTGCAAACTCTTACCACCTTAAAAAAATATGCTTTTTTTTTTGGTAAGAAATAAAACATTTTTATATATAACCCAAAAATGCGGGAATATTTGCTCAAAGTGTTTTGAGTCTGCCTAATTAGTAATTAGCTAAAACCTTTTGCTAATCACCAATGTGACATGCATGAATTTTTGGAGACGAAATGCTGTAAACTTTGATAGTTTTTAGGGCTTTGATTTTTTTTCTTTTTGCAAAAAAAACCCCAGAGTATGTGAAAAGTCAATGTCATACTCAGGCAAGGTCATTAAAGTTTTCAATTTAAATTGATTACAAGGAAACAATATGCCAGAGGAAAAAAACAATAGGTGAAGTGTCCTAGATGGCAAGAAAAGATGAATACTGTATGTTTTCCCCACCTCGGATTGTCCGTGACAAAGTATGATTGTCTAATATCTCAGGATGAGAAGGCTAATACAAGGCCATAAATCACAACAAACAGCTTTTCAAATAATAAAACAATCTGCCTTCTTGCTAATAGGCCAAAGTTAGGGCCACGAAATACTGAAAACAAGGCTAGCATTTACCTCCATGTGGGTGACGATGACGTTTGGCAGTTATATATTTCTGAAGTTAAGAATTTGATCTTAAGTTTAATAAAGAGTGTTATCATTTTACAGATATCAGTAAAAATACAAGATACTCACAGCTAAATAATATTTACAGAGTTGAGCAGATGATTTACAAAAATTAGAAATTTTAGTATGACCTCACTGCAGAATTGAAAATATGAAATATCTTACATTAATGCAAATAAAACCCTAAAATGGAACTGAAACAAATTATCTCAATAACTACAGAACTTTACAGCAGTGTTGTCTATTAAGATACAAACTCTCTGATATCTGTCACTTGATGAACTGACTGTTTGACTTTTCTTATACTAGTTGTTATTTTAGCAACTAATTGTATCTGATTAATATAAATTAGACTACTACTAAGTGGGAGAAAGGAGTAGGAGAAAGGGACACCTTGATTCTCTTCTGAACCTTGCTGCTATTTAACCACTCTGCTTTCAGTACATATGTTGCATTTAAATAGAAAAATTTCCATCAGGTTTTGGGATCTGAAGTGGAAAAGCATGGCACTGAGAATTATTATTACTGCAAGGTACTAAGATATTACTTGACTAGACGAGCCTTTATACACCTCCCTGTATGTTCATACCTCTTACTTCTTCTTGAAGCTGCCTTTGGTTTTATTCTTCTGCATATACCTTTCGATTAAAACAAAGCAGAGGAACACTAATTATAATTGGTATAACCTAAATACAAAAGAACACTTTGTTTTTGCAGAGAAGGTGAGAACTTAAGGAACCAGAGCTCTGAATCCCTATTTCCTTCACACAGATTCTAGAAAATAAGGAAAAGGAATTTTTGCATGTCCCTATCTTTCTCTTGATTATCTTCTGTTACAGAAGAATTAAAACAAATCTGGTCATCACGTAACTGTTTCAGGCCTTGAAATACTATTTTTCATCTGTTTTCCCCTCTTCAGAAGCAGTGCCAACCTTTGGTCTCTCTTTCATAAAGGAAAACTAACCTTACAAAACCAGAAGATTTTTCAACGTGAATCTGAAATGATCTGTAAAATAAAAGTACATTTAAAATAAGAACTTTACACTCAACTGAACCATTGATTTATTTTAATTAGTTTGAACTAAAATTTCTAGTTCCCAGAAAAAGTAGCCCTTATGAACCTCAGACTTTATACAATTGTCTTATAAAACAGAAAATGCCTATTGATAATCTTGATTGCCTGTGATCCTTAATTGTTTAAGAGGAGGGGAAGACTTGTTTCATGTACGGTTCATATAGGCAGCAAAAGGAAACTTCTGTTTGTATGACATTTAAATGTCCCTGTCTTATCCTTGTCCTGCAAGACAAAATCCTTTTCCTACATGAGGTACACAAGGAGATTAAGACAAAATGCCCTTGATACACTGCAAGTTAATCCTCCTACAAGGGAAGACTGATTTACATACAACAGCTTCAAAACTGTCTCTTTAATGTTACTCCTTCAGCTGATTCGCCTTAAGTTGTAAAATGATTCTCTGGTAGAGGAGCCTTGTCTATTTCAGGTGTGGGTTGTTCTGAAAAACCTCCTGTTACAACTAACACACTTTACAGGGTGCAAAGTATCTATCTGGAAGAAATCCTTTACTCTGCATGGGCTAAAATAGTCTCAAGGCTTCGTCAGTATTGACAGGCTAATTTGAGCTAAATTAGCATGGATCTCAAACTCCCAACTCTAAACTACATTTGCTTTGGTATCTGAACTGATTGAATCCTATTTCAAACTAGCAAATCCACTTGTAAATTTTAAATATCTCACTTAAAAGCATTTGAGCTAAAAAAAAAAAGGGAGGAATATCAAACTACAGAGAAGTATTTTAGAATGGAGCTTTCCGTGAGTCATCTGCACAGGTAATCTGTGTGAAAACTGAGTGAAAAATACCTGTTTTCAGATAATTTCCCATCTAAAACCCACTTAAATGTACTTTTTCAGTGTCTAGACCCTATTTCAGACTCTCTGAGTATGCAATACCTATAAAACATATTTGGGATAGGAGAAAAGCAGGACAAACTAGCTCTGAGCACATGTGAAACAAATCCTGCTAGGACAAAAATAATTTTGTATTCTAATAATGATCATATTTCCTGTTGTCAGTTGTACAAAAACAGTGCATCAAACATCCAAATGAGTTAAGATTGTTTTGCTGATTACTGTAGCAGATGGTATATCTCAATTAAGGAAAAATATTTTCTGTTCGCTTATTATACTTCTAATTTGAATCCAGTTTGAGTGGAAGATCAAACATAAAACAAAGAGTTTTTTTCCTGGTTTTTGTATCATCAGGCTGGCTATAGCTCAAAATAGTAATCTATTACATTAAGTGAAGACCATGAATGGCAAATGAAGCTGCTCATTCTGTTTAACTTTTTCCCCGCTGTAATATCAGTACGATGTCGTGACAATATATCTTAAGAGCTGGAACATGGTAGCTGAGATGAACTTTGCTTGATTTGCACAGAAGTTACATGGGATCTGAAGGGATGATAGCAAGTACATCAATTGTGTAAGAGAATCAGCAGATTTGTTCAGGAGGTGACCGTATCTACCATGGCCTTACACGAGGGCAGTCAGTCATAGAAAGGATTATCTGACCATGAGTGTTGAAAGATGTGGTTTGTTTTGCCTCTAATTTTGAGAGAAATACCTTGTTAATATAGAAAAGCTTCTAAGATGACTTAACAGATGTGGCAGGCACACTACGAAAAGAGCAGTAATCAAATATAAAAATATTAAGTTCTTGTTGTGTTTGCTTATTTTACAAAAGAAATAATGCCAGAACCATAAAACTGAATTGAGGAGGTACGTTTACTTCTGTTTGATTTAATTCAAAGCTGCTATCATGTGGAATATGGTTTTCTATAAATTGCATTAAAATCTCTAGATATAAAGTGAAGTGGTTTTTCATTGCAATCTGCAGGCTGGCTGAGAAAGCAGAATACCAGGCATTAATTCAGCTAAACCCTCTCAGCCAAGTAATGTGAGGATATAATGTTAGCTTCTACAGTTAACACTGATTATACATCAACAATTTGAGTAGCCTTAGAATTGTAAAAGAAGGGATTAAATCATCTTAGATTTCACATCTGTTGAAGAACAGGAAACATAAATTGTTTGTGTTACTAAGGTTGTGATGTTTACTTGGAGAAATGTGTACTATTGTGATTCTTCTTTCATTTGGAAAAGATCCTTAATCAGTAAAAATAATAGCAGCAGTGCTTGTGTTTGGCTGCTTGAAAGGCTATTATGTTGTATTCTGGAAAAAAAAAAACAACGAAGGAATCTGAGGGGTTCTGGAGGAAATAGGTCAGGTTTATTCCTCCTGTAACCTCTTTGTCAATGGATAATGAATTACATTGAAAATAAGTTTTGCCTTACATTGAAGATGAAGCTGACCTTCCTTCAAATAACCACAAATGGACAAAAGTGGTTTTCTTAGTCATTTGCTACCTGACTGCTAAGCGTTTAGTATGATACTTCATTTATCATTCTAAATATTTAATTATGTTTTGATAATTTGTATTCTCTTGATGTTTTAAACTTTCTGTTGTGATTGGGCCAATGTGTTTCTGCCAGGTACATTTGGAATAGGCGGTTGTGCTTTTTGCTCTATTTTAATTGACATCCATTTCTCATGTCTATGTATCAGGATATTTTCAACTATCAGGAATATTGCATAGAAAAATTATAAACGATTATTGATCTCAACTGGGTTTGGGAACGTGGCATGGCTTCTTACAGTGGCTCCAGGGAAAGCACAAAAATGACAGATTGTTCTCTGTCTACTGTTCCTGGCAGTGGAGCATAGTGGTATGATGACGTCAGATATTTGTAACTTCAAATATCTCTGGAGTTATTAAAAAATAATTAAATAACAGAATATAGTAGAAATTGAGACCACAGAATATTTTGACTTAATCCAGTTGAAATTCCTTTGCAGTATGTTTCAGAATAGCAAACTATCCCACTGTACTTTGTTTATTAAAAAAGTTTGAAATGTACCTGCAGGTTTTTTAGCAATTAGGAGAAATGTTTTTGGGGACATTGGCTTTATTCCTGGAAAATGGCCTGTATTGTTCAGATTTATTGCAAAACATGGATGAAGTTACAAGCTTTAGTTCAGTAAAGATAAAATATATGCTGTTTTTTCTGATAGAGTCTGTGTATTAGTTGGTAGGCAAGAAGAACAAGGATCACACTAGATAGCTGGCTGTCCTAGTTCTCATGGCTGGAAACATTTTTGCTACTTCAGGTAGAAAAGTCAGTGCTTGGATAAGCTGTAGAAACTAAATTACTTCTCTGCTAGTGCTGAATTTTCCGGATCAAGCTCAAAGTGTGCTGGTAAATCTAAATGACTTGGTTATTCCTTAGAGGAGAACAAAGTTCTTTGTAGATAGTTTTACTAGACTTTGGCAGAAGGTTCTAGTCACTCAGACAACAGTTTTGTTCAACATTAAAGACAATGAATACTGACTAAAATGAGAGTAAATTCATTGTGGTTCTTGGGGATATAAAATAATTAGAATCTAAATGGTAATGATATTTTCTTCTGTAGAAAAGGTTGAATTGACAAGTGCATTTAAGTTCAGGGAAAAAGTGATTATGAAAGTCAGTATTGGTCAGGATAACAGCCAGCTCTTTCAACCATTTCCTTTGACAATCAAGGAGAGCATTTTGGCATGTTGGACTTAAAGAAAACATCAAGAAATGCAAAATCTAAACTGCAAAATATGAATGGCACTGCTAATTTGCTGAAGCTACACCTGTTTTTATGTATAAAATCAGTTATCTATTGTGTAATGAGAAGGCTCAGAAATATCAGTACAGTACCTTAGCTGAAATAGCTTCACATTCAGGTTTATTTTTAATTTTAGCAAGTGTAACTTTGCTCTCACTTATTTTACTTAAAACCTGTCTTATTTTTAAAACAATCTCCTTCATTTTGCTTGACTGGTCCCAGTTTAAATTATGTCAGCTATGCCACAGAACCTGAATGTCTGTCCTTTATGATGTCCTGTATTTTGGCCTTGATTAGTGGTGTTGCTTACACTGTCAATTATTAGTAGATACTGCTGCTACTCTGCTCTTTGATCTTTTCAGCCCTTCATTCTGCCATGACTCGTGAATAATGATGATGGGGGGAGCAAGGTCTCCTTTGTTCAAGGATTGCAGGCCACTTCACATGCATTACTTCTTTAGAAATGCTCACTGATAATTATGAATGTAAAGCCTGATTCAAAAGTAGGGTAATGTCAAATGAATACAATCCTGAAAGTACAATGGGGTTTAGAACAGGCCTTTGTATTGTGTTCTCCAAAGCTAAAAAAAAAAAGTCAGTAGCTTTTAACTGTCTACAACGGCACTTTCAGTGCTACAGGATGGGAAGCAAAGAATGATCTGTGCCTTCCAGCTTTACCCAGCAGCCTACTGAGCTCTTTCAGTAATCCATGAAGATGCATATTGGTCAATAAACTGTGTCAAAAAGAAGGAAAAAACCCCAGGGTTTTAGATATTAATTATCATCTGATTTAGGGTTAAATATGGTTGGAATTAAGTTTCTGGCCCTGCTTTGCTCTTCAGACATTTTTCTGAGATAATCCTTTGAGCGTGTTTCTAATTTAAATGGGGGAAAATAAAGTCACCATTACACTAATAGCCAAAAACAGTGATGAGCTTACTTGTGTCCTCAGAGGGAGCAATTTGGCCCATGTTTGTCCTGCAAATTTCCGAACACTTGCTGGCTGCCAGCCTGCCTGGCCTCTGTGGCTGCAGCCAGGACAGCCGGCGTTCAGCCTGGGCTCGAGCTCTCCCACGTATAGGGCTGGAAATGGGTCTGTGCAGATCTGTTGAAGAACCACAGTAAACATGACGTCGGTATCCTACTGACAATTTTCAGGCTCTCATCATGTATCATGTACACATAGCTTGGTAGGTGAACAATCCTATCCATTAAAAATAATGTTAATGCTTACCTTTCTCCCAACATTATGTTAGAGAGTGAGCTTAAAAAATACATTTGTACTGTTGCCTGCCTTTTTTTTATTATATGTTTGGAAGTCACTATATAAGATTATATATTTCAAATCTCTTTGAGCCATTTTTACCTATCATTAAAACTAGTTCATTCAAAATTCACCTAAGCCTAATTATCTGAATTGACTCTACCTACTGTTATAACAATTTGGTCTCAGTAATTATGCGAGGTCTTTAAACCAGAGATTATTAAATATATAAAGCTTATATTTAAATGTGTTTGTGTGTAGAGAAAGCGGAAAGTATGGAAGGGAAAAGAACTCGAAACTGTTCAGAAGCTTGTATATGCTTTCTGGTTTTGTCCTGCTAAAGTAGTAAAATTACTACTAAAAAGGAGAAAAGTGAATAAACAAAACATATTCAGGCAATGGCATTAGCAAAAAGTGACAAGCTTCCATTTAATCCTCTTCATTGGAAATTTATGTACAGGTTTCTCTTGTAAAGGTAGCTGAGCTAAATATTTCCTAATGCCTTCTTTTGACACTGTTTCAGATTTCTACTCTAAGTGCATCACTGTGTTGGCTTCATGCAAGTAACATGCTGCTTTTCTTCTTCATTGTGGGAAATGACTAAAACTGCAGAGCCTTCTGACCCTGAAGGTGTTTATGTAGAGTAGGTTTACAGTGCAGGTAAATGAAACCATTAGCTTTCCTGTTGTCACTCTTATTTATAACCCTGTTCTTAGGTAATCGCAGTGATGCTTGTTCTTTCTTTACTTTCATAGACCTACATACATTATTAAGTTGCTATTTAATATCTTAAGTCTAATGGGAAATAAGGTAAAGATTTGGGAAAAAGTCATTGAAAGGCTCATACTGAAAAATATTGATGGTTCAGTATCCTATTTGCAGCACTAAAAAAAAAAGTAAAAAGACAAAGCCAACAGTCAGCCTGCCATGCACCTGGCCTGTTGAGCAAAGATCCCTTCCCTTTCCAGCTGGTTCAGACTTATTCCAAATGTTTGTCTGTTGGTCTTCTGTGTAGCTGTTACTGAGCAACAATAAATGCATACAGTTTTTACTGTGTGTCCTGTCCCCCTGCAATACTTCCTTTGTGTTGACTCTCACTGGATATATGAAAAGAAAACAATATAAAACGAGGTGTCTGTAATAGAAAAAGTTAAAAAATTTCAGTATCCACAGTTTACATTTTATAGGAACAAATAATTCACTAGTATCCGTAGTTTAAAATCACTAGCAATTAATAAGAGATTAATAATTTGAAAAAGTTGATTTATTTAACAAATATTATTTGATCTTTATTCAGTTAGTGTGCTTGATAGGTCCTTTGTGCACTATAGTTTATGATCTTTGTTAAAGGAAAAATAGTTTTGGCAGATGTTAAATTTTACTGCTTAAAAATATCAACATCCATGATGGATTATTATGTAGGCAACTGTTCCAAAGACACTGCTCAAGATGATAAAGAAAACTTGTTTTGCAAATTAAAAATTAAATACATCTTTATTTGCTGCTTCAAAATGGTGTATCTCAACCTGTGCCCTATTTGATGTGCGCCAAGATTATGTCAGGAATTAGGCAATTAAATATTGTGATAGAATGTGACTTGAATTTGGATTTGAATGAGTATTGGGCAAGATACAGTGCTGCAGCGTGTGTTTCAAAAACCCACAGGCCTAGTCCCGTTACACTGCACATGCAGTGGCAGATCAGTTTGGAGAGACTTTCCATTCAGTGTGTGTTTGGATGTTTTTTGTCTCCTGCCAAGACTTGTGTATATTTAATACGCTGCTAGTAGTTGTTTTGACTGTTTATACAGTGTATAGTCATGGATGTTTTGCTGACACTGCTAGGAAAGCTCAGAATGACTGAAGGTGGAAATATTATCAGCCAGTTGCCTTTGTTCATGGTCATCTAGTAGAAAGGCTCTTGTAATGCGCATTATTGCCATAAACTAGAAGGAAGTTGTGTAGCTCTTAGGTTTAAAGCAGAAACTGAGAAACCAGAATCCTGAAGCAACTGTGGAAAAGTGGTTTCTTTTTGGTTTTTGTTTGGGGAGGGTTTTTATGTGGTGTTGGTTTTTTGTTGAGTGTGGGTTTTGTTTGGTTTTTTGTTTGGTTGGTTTTTTTTGGTCTGGTAAAACAATTTTTGCTTAAGTAGCAAACATGAACATTTGGGGGAAAATATTTACGAGCCACCTGCCTACCTCTCCCCTTGTATGGGAATCTCAGCATTAAAAAATGTAATGCAGTTTCAGGGACTGCAGAGAGAAAACCAGTACCACAGCTGATTTACAGGATCAATGTGTTTAAAGTTTGGCCAATGGACAGAGAGTTAAGAATGTAATTGTTAATAAATATTTGTGAAGGATAAATGTTAAAAATTCATTTCTCTTCTTGCAAAAGGACAAGAGGTTATAGCTTGGAGTAGTGCATTGTCATTGAGAAAAGACAAATTTAGGCTTAGTATCAAGAAAAGTTTCCTTACAGGAAGTTTTATTAGATAGTGGAACTATGTGTCAAGAGAAGAGATGGGAACCCACTAGTTTAAGACCTTTAAGAAAGACTGAGGAAACGGTCAGGAAAATGTACTCTAGGGAACTATGTACCACTACTGCATGACTGGATATTAACCCAGTGTATCTCTTTCCACCTTTCAGAGTTCCATTGTTCTAGTGAGCACTCTTTCTTCTGTCCTCTGGTACTTCCAGCTGTAAAAGCATGTTTCTTACAAAGTACGTGTAGCTTGTGTTCTGTGGCAGAATACTATCCAGAATCCCTTCCTCATGAGGCCACCAGTCTACCCAGACTTCTACTTTTTCTGTTTATCTTTTATAAGGCTCTGACAGAGGAGCAATTACTTGCAGTCCCACCAACACTGGTAACAAATGCTTTTTCTTCTTTCTCAAAATTCAATCCTACCTAGAATAATCCTAGAATGTACTGGGTTGGGGCTTTTAGAAGAAAAATGTGTGTGTTCTTTTTGCTTTCAAGCATTTTCTGACCTAAGCTGTTTGGCAGATGACTTGTTTCAATGAGAATGTGAAACAAAAGAAAAAGACCTGTAACCTCTGTTGAAAAATTCTTAAAAATGGACACTAATTCTTAGAAAAGTTGCATTAAAAAAAAAGGTTTTATGAGTCCCTTGCTCAAAGATGGGTGCCAGCAGAATTCATAAGCTCAAAGCCCGCTCAACTTTACGAGACTCTTGTTCACTTCGTTTATAACGACAGTTAATTTTCAGCCTTGTCTGAGGTGTCAGGGCTGTCAGCTGCAAGAAGGAGGATTAGCAAGCAAGTCAGAAAGAACATTCTCCCCAGTGTGTCTCCAGTGTTGTCAGTGGCCTTTCAGCAGAGCTCCTTCCCATACAGCTGCTGTGTGACATCATGTGCACGCTAGAAATCCCCATGGACTTTTGCTGGGTAATTTGCTGGGAAACAGTTTAATCTAGCCTGGTGTCAGCTCTGCACTTTTAACTATTTGGTTGCTTTAAAGACTAGCAAACATTTGTTTCAAAATATTTCATATTTATTTAGTAGCTGCAAAAACCTGTGATGAATGGACTACCTAACATTTTTCCAAGGTAGTCTATCAATGTACTGTTTTCTGTACTCCTAAACACTACTGGCCAGAAGTAAGCTATGGCTTCAGTGCAGAATTTAAGAAAATGTGAAATTCAAACAACACAATTCTTTACTAGGTAGGTTTTTTTATCTTCTGGAATGGGTATTGGGATAATATAAGTCCACCTACAAAGTGATTGGAACAAGGGTTATTCACCTCTAACCTCAGTCACATCCATTTAATAAAGTGCTCTGTTCACAAGTTACCCAGAGAATTGACTGAGGACTGAGTCTAATTTTCTGTTTTGGTTTTTTCCCCTCTGTGTCTGTGGAGGTTGGTTGAGTTGTTACAACTAAGTATTTCTTTTTTGATCTGTATCTGAGACAGCCGACAAATGGGAGTCATAATAACGATGTAGAAAATCACAGTTAAAAAACAACAAGCTCAACAAATTCCTTCATCTTCCTTAATCAATATTGAGATTAAAATGTCAGATAAAATCCTTTGGGTACTTTGTTGTAGCTAAAATTAAAGGCACACATATAAGACTAGCTCTTACTTTCAGTTTTTTCACATAATTCTTTATGGCTACAAAGTTAGGAGAAACAACTCACTAGAAATTAAATGGTATTGTTATCAAACAAGACTATCATGTTGACAACTTGAATAGCAGAGCATTTGAATGCTCTGTGCATTGAATTATCTAATAGAGGTTCCTACTTTTTTTTTCTTCCCCTATTAAAAATTTAGTATAAACTGTAAATTTTCTTTTAAAGGCAAATTGATAATCCTAATTCTAATAACTACCTGCCTCCGTAGTATAATGGTAAATCAAAAGTGTGTAAAATACGTGCTTGGTGATATGGCTCCTGAGATGTGAAAAAGACTATGTTGCCCAAATAAAAGGGTGAGGTTTTTTCCTGCACTTACTATTTATTTGCACCACTGAAACACATGGATGTGTAGAATTAATCCACCTGGATATTTAGAAGTTTAGGGATAGTTTCTAAGGTCTCTTTCAGATTTTGATTGTAACATTGAACTTGAAAACTGCTGTAATAACATTGCAAACACCCTACCTTTGCAGTGAAGCTACAAGCGAGAGGTGAGGAAAGGTGTCCGTCTGTGCAGACAAAGCATGTAAAGGGGAAGATCACAAAGACTCCAGTGCTAAATGCAAGAACAAAAAGAGTTGGCTTGCAAAAGCCAGTGACAGAATTGGCTATTGAGAAAAACTGCAGTTGGTAACTATAGGTTTCATCAAAATGCTTCATGGGACTTGAGAGTGTTCTGCTATTGAAGACAGACATCTTTCTTCTCCTTGCTTATCCTGAATAATTTTCCCTGGTATAGCTTTGTAAAGGTGTTGACTTCCAGTTCACATAGATGTTTCTTCAAATACTTTAGGTTGCTTTCTGGTTTGTTTGTAAATATGGAAGTGGAAAGCTCTAAAATCCCTGTGCCAGACTGCTTGAGAAGTTATAAATTAATTTAATGACGGATGAATGGTAAGCCTTTAAATTTAAACCTAAACTAAGGTACAGTCACCTTTCATATCCATGAAATTAATTAGCCTTTGACCAAAAATAGAGCTCTCATCTTGGCTGTGAGCTGTATTTCAATTATGACACTGCTCTGGGAACTTAGGACTATGACTCTTCCCTGATGACTTCTTCCCACATTTTTCATAATTCCCGTTTTATGAGAAAGATAAGGCAATCTAGACCTTTGGCCCCCCATGCTTTACAATGCACCTGAGATAGCATAGGCCCAGAAATTGTGTCATGACTTACTGGTTAAATATCCCTTATGGCATCAAGTTTCTTTCTATGGCTTCAGACATTTCTATTTAGCCTAAGTTTATTTGGACAAATCATCTTTAAAGCAAAGTTAGAGAGAGCTTGCTATTGGCAGTCTTTGTCTTGCCTACAAGACTTTTTTTAAAAAAAAGTTATTTCTTTAGCCAACTCGATTGTTTTTTGAAGTTATTTGAAATGACTCTTTTCTTCCACCCATATGTGGTAAAGGACCCACCACTGTTGTCTATTTCTTCTGGTTTTTTTCCTCCTTGTATGCAAAGAGACTTGTGTTTTGTAAGCTGAGATGGGAGCATGAGGGTTTCCTGATAAGTCATTTTGCAGTGGTTCTGATACTGCTCATCATGAGTTCTCATCAGATAAGACATTAACCACCAGTTGCCCTTTGCAACTCGCTGATAAGGGACCAGGCACACACATTTAACATTTACACCCTAATGCAGGTGCTTGTAAGCACTTTTCATATTTGTTTATAGGTATAGAAATAGTTTTAGAAAAGGGTACCAGGAAGAATACTTCTGGTTTGGTCTGGAAGTGATTGATCCCTTTCTATCCTCTCCATTTGGAAAAACAGTCTGGTTAGACTCTCTAAACTGCATGCTGTGGCATCACTAGATCCAGACAGGGCACTGTTATATTTTTCAAAACTTTTTAAGAACTTATGTAGATATTTGTTTATTACTTTTCTCAAACATTACACTGGTGCAGTCCCACTTGGGGCAGTGCAATTCTAAATTATACAGGGGGGGTTCATCCACACATTGACTATTAAAAGAGGGTTTTTGAAACTTTTCGAACTTCTTCACCCAAGATGTGAATTAGGTCCCTAGCATCCTGTCTAAATCTCTTCCTTTACCCTGTCCCCTTATTTTGAGAAATTAAAATGAGTTTTCCTAAAAGGTGTGAATAGGAAAACAACTTTCCTTCCCTCACAGTATAAAAAGAGAAAGCATGGACTTGCAATAACCAAAGATTCAGATTTAAATAAAAATACATTTTGAAGTGTTCTGCCAAATGGGACTTTTAATACTTCATCCAAATTTACCTGTTTTAATTTTTTAATTCCACCATTTTGTTCCCAATCTTGTTTACTTAGGTATTTTCCTCTTTGAATGTATTAATTTTGAATGTATATAGTAAAGTTATGGATGAATTCTTGTCATTATGAGCTGTTTCTGCAACAATTTCTTTAACTTATTCATTGCTAATGATTTGACCAACTGATTTGATGTTTTAATTAGATAACATAGAATTTCAAATTATTTTTAATTAAATAAAAATATTTTAATTGTAAATTATTTTGATGATCAGTTTTGGGGAAAAGATACTTCCCCCAATGTTTTTTAATATTGCCTCAGTCACAGTTGTTCAGGAAAAAAATCTCTAGTTGTATATATGAGCATGATGGTGTTGAGTATGATTTTAAATTAGTTTAGTCACTGTTACAGATTTTAATGCTCTAGTAGGAAGAACAGTTGATTATATATTGTCTTCACAGCATTTTTGTAACTCAATAGAGGATTTGTTTTGAAATTTGTAATTGATATTAACATATGTGCAAAGCATTAGCCAAAGGAGTGGTTAGGGTTTTCATCTGAATTGAAGCAGCACTTTATGCCTGTCTCTCATTTCCCTGGGACAGTGCTTAGTCTCATGTCAGTGGCTAGGCCCCTTCTGAGAGGCTAAGTAGTTGATCTGTTAAACTTTCTCCAAAAGGAACTTCACTGGCTACATATTTTACTGCCAGCTGGGTTTTTTCTGCAGGGTGCAGACCTTTGAGACTGGCACGAGTCTTGCCAGAAAACTTGCTCCAGTTTGGGTGAGCTTTTGTCTCCACAGGTCCGTAACTCCTGCCAGGAACCTGCTCTACTGCAGGCTTCCCATAGTTACAATCTCCTTCAGGCTTCCTCCTGTTTTGGCCTGGGGTTTTCCATGGACTGCAGGTGAATATCTGCTTCACCATCATCCTTTATGGGCTGCAGGGGGACAGCCTACCTCAGCATGGTCTTCTCACACAAGTTACAAAGGAACCTCTGGAGCCTGGAGCACCTCCTCCCTACCTTTGTTGATTGTGTGTCTCGCATCTCACTCCTCTATCCGGCTGTAGTTGCTATTGTCTTCCCCCTTCTTAACTATGTTTATCCTAGAGGTGCTACCATTGTTGCTGATGGGCACGGCATTGGGCAGTGGCAGGTCTATCTTTTTGGAGCTGTCAGGTGTTGGTTGTATTGGACATGGGGGGACCTTCTTGCTGCTTTGTACAGAAAACACCCCCTAGCGCCCCTGCTCTGAAAAACTTGCCATGCAAACCCAATACAACCATATGTATGGTAATTTCTCAGGCTTTTACAAAAGTATTGATCTTTCAGTTAAAGTTTTTAGTCATCTGAAGTCATGGATGATAAACTTCAAGTCTGTACACAAAGAATTAGTTGATATGTTTGTTGTGATCTCACTCTTTTTGTGTCTTATCCCTCTATTGCAGTGTAACTAAAGCGTTTTCGCTTGTTACTGATATGAAGAAGAAATATCAGTAGCTTACATGACAATGCACATTTTCAATTGCATTTTTTACAATGTATAAACTTGCCCTGTGTTTGAGGCACTGTGAAGCAATCTCCCTGAAAAGGCACAAGTCATCTAAAGACCCAGGCACAGGGGCCATATCCCTGGCACATTACTTCCCAGGCTGCTGAGCTGTCTCTGCTTCTACCCAACTTCTTCAGTTTGTATCTGCCTCTGGCCACCAGCTATTTATCAGTTTTTCCAGTTTAGAGTAAGTCTCTAAATCCTTCCAATCTCTTTCTCAACCAAAACATTCACCCTGGAAAATGGAAAACAGTGAAAGCTCTCACTGGAGATTTTGTTGTTGCTTTCTTGTTACATGGAGGATGCACTGAAACCATAGAGCAATATAAAAATAAATTGAAGGAGGAAAAAACCAGACTCCTCTTCCTTACCCATTGGTGTGGATTTAATTTTGTGGTGATTTTTCATTCACAGTGTCAATGGCATGTAAATTATCATGGTTTATAAATGGAAAATCTGTTACCTAATGTCTGCAGTGAACAGACTGCGGGATGAAGTTCTCTTTTGTTTGTCTTTGCCTGATTGTTTTGTTTTCATGGAAGGATCAATTTTGGTATAACAAAACCACAGGTTTTGCTCTCTTAGAGCAAGTTATTGGCATGTTTATTGGCAGTATTTGGGAATGTGTGCTTCAAAGCAGGTGAGCAGAATTAATCTGTAATCAGACTCTTGGGGGAAAAAAAATCCTAAGTTTAGAATACATTTGAGAAAGTTATAATAATTTGGTTTTAAACAAAATCCCATCTAAACAAAAACCTCCTCTTGAAGGTGAATGGGCAGGACCGTTATAGATCTCAATAAATGTATTTTATTGAAGGAGACTTCTAGGTGCTTGCCAAAGTCTTGGCTTTTCATGCCCAGTTACTCTGACTACCATAGTGCAAGGTACTTGACAAATAGGTATGTCAAGCTTCCATACACTTGCACAGCTCGGTTTAGCAGCTGTTTTGAATTAAACAACACAAAACCCAAACAAACAAACAAACCTCAGTTTTACGAACTGCAAATAGGACACTGTATGCAAACCTCACATCTGCAATACATCTTTGAGATGCAGGTGATCAGAGAGGTTGTTAGTACACAGTTAAGCTGTATGTTTCTTAGTGGCAATAGATGAAGAATAAAAAAAATTGTTTACTTTTCAAATTAACATTAAAATGTGTATAGCTGGCAGTTGAATAAAAATTGGCGTATATAGCTGATAAGGGTAAATTCTTAGTCTAAATATATTTTGAAGTTGTCTTTGTCAAGTACCTTATTGCTACAAGTATGCACTTTGCTGCAAAGAAAATGTAATGTGACATTCTCTTGGATAGACTGTCTTGATTGGAAAAATACATAGAACAAGAGAAAAAAGTAACATTTTTGAGTTCCTGGAAAGGGAAAAACATCATTCCTTAGGTTGGCATTAGTTTCATGTCTTGGTCTCTCCCTGAGGCAGTTTTGTAAGGACTTTGCAGTCCCAGAGACACCATTTTGAAGTCCCTGTTTAATGTCAAGAATGGGGTATCAGCTACCATGTGTTGCCCCTTAGTTTTTTTGGGCTTTTTTTTTTTTTTCATCTGTTTCCTTTCACTGGGAGATGAGGAAAGCTGAGGTAGGGAGGCAGAAACAGGCTGAAAAGTATCATTCACCACACTTGCATTTAAAAGCCTATTAAACAGTGACTAACGGCTGTTTTCGTTCCTTCTACAGCTTTGCAGAGTGCCAAGAGGCTCCTACTGATTGATGATTTTGAGTTTGGCCTTCAGAGGAGTCCAATACACAGTGGCAAGCTGGCACAGTGTGCTCCCACCACACTAGGAAGTAGACAGTAAGAGCCAGGTCACTGCATGCTGCACGGAGGTAAGTGAGGCTGCAGTTTTGCCTGTCTGGCTTTAAAGTAGGTTTTTCCCAGAACTGTGAACCCTGTTATTAACGATTTGCATTGCTAACTTCTAATTCTTGGTTGTGTTTAAGAAAAAACCCAACCCCCCAAACTTGTTAAATTGTGCATTTCAATTATGCTCATTGTAGCACTGAATAATCCTCTGCTTGAAGTCATAAATGTGAAAGCTCCCATAAACATGTGTAAAAAACCTTCCACCAGAAACCTCAGCGTATTGACATTCTTGCTACATCTGGGACTATCCAAACAGAAATTCAGTAATGAAAACCCTGGGCCAAAACTGAATTGATGCTGAATGACTACCATACAGTAAGTAGGCAGCTCAGCTGAGTAAAAATTAGGCGAGTACTGCAGTGTTTCATTCGGTAATATCAACTGAAAAAAAGTTATTACTGTAATCATCTCTTCCAGAAAGCATGAAAGTACTGAAATGCCTTAAAGTTACATCTTGGTCCCTCTGTGTCCATCACCTTCTACCGAATGCTCTGGCTATGCACGTTCCTTAACTTAGACATTGCCCAGCTTAGAGCAGGGCTCGTTCCATGGTGTGGTAGCTCAAATAGTTTTTAAGTATCATTTAAAGCTTAACAGGTAGAAAAATATAGTCATATTTCTTCATAACTTTTGTCCCTTGTAAATTGAATATTTTGTTCAGCTTTAATTGTATCCCCTATCCTCATTTCAATATTCTTCTCTATGGTAGTTTTTTTCTTTCCCCAATTTATTTCTACAGACTTTTCTGTAAATTCTGTCTAGAATTTCTAATGTTAATTCTGTCCCAATCGAAGGGCTATACTCAGTGAAAATGTTCTGAAGGAATATTCTATAGTTGCATTTTTCAATTGTATTGTTTAAGAATAGAATCTTCTCAAATTTTGTGATATTGTATCTTATATCTGAATAAAAAAAGCAAGAACTCATTATAAATATTATTATTATTATGAATCAAGGCTACAAAAATTTTATGTACTCGGAAGCATTTCTGAAAACTTAGATTTTGAATTCATAAACAAGTGAAGTAGAACATTGCTGATGTAAAAAAGATGTTCCTAAGAGGAGGACTATAAATAAGTCTGCCAAGATGTACATGGGCTCCTTTCACCTCTACTCTGATTCTGGGTGAAGAAACATCCATTTCTGTCTGCAAGTTAGTGTTTACTAGAATTTTAGAGAATCAGAAGAAATTATCACGAAAGAATAAATTTATATATTTTCTTTTTCTTTTAAAACTTCTATTTAATTATTTACATTAATGTCTCTACTTGGCAATTTTTCAGTTGGACTGGGAAAATTTAATGGTTTATTATTACTTTCTATTCAGAGCACATCATATTCTCGGATAAATCTGAGTTCATTTTCTGCCAAACAGTATGTTTTCTGTAATTTTTTTGTTTTGCAGAAGTCTTGACTAATTCCCAAGTCCATATTGGTTCATTGGCACTTCTAAGTTGAGCTCATTAAATCTTAGAAATCTTCTCAAAGTCAGTTGGTGACAGGGTGTTGATTGAATTTGTTAACTGTAGAAGGAAATTGAGTCAGCTTTGGGTTATACGATCTACAGTTGAGCTTATAGAACTCACTTTTGTTCTATTTCACTCTGTAGGAAAAGATACTGCTCTGTTTCTTGATTCACAGTAGATGTGGTTACCAAACATTCACATTTCCAGACAGGGATCTCTAGCAGTCAAAAGGTAAATGTCTCAAAAGATATAGATAGATAGATAAATACATAGATAGATACGTAGAATAGATAAATAATATATAGTATGTGTTTTCTTTTGCACAACAGAACCTTTTTTTGCTATATTGTTGGTGGGCTTTTTTTTTTCTGTCGATGTATTCCCTGGCTTATAAGTGGAAGAGAGGAAAGAAATAGTATATGCCATGAGAAAGAGACCACCTTCTTGTATTAACATATATAAACTCATTTTTATTACTGCCTTCTGAATGTCTTTTTGTTGTTTTTCAGTATTCTGTTTTGTTTAGCCCTGAGAATGGGTGCCTTTACATATTGTCATAATATTTAGCAATATCAGCTATTTCACTACCATTAGTGCAATGATTTTGCTTTTTGGTTTGTTGTTTTTTTGTTTTGTTTTGTTGTGGATTTTTTTTGTTACATGAGGAAACCCAAATAACCTGCTGAATTTGTTTATGTTGCAGAATGATGGGAGGCACATAACTGTTGCAGGCAAAATCTAAAATGATAACTTCCATACAAAAGAGGGCTAGCATTTTTCTGACAAAATATGCACAAATAAGAATGGGTTTAGCACATCAGCATGTTTGAATCTTTTCTTATCATGTTTGAAAAGTAATGAAGTGTTTTTCTTCTTATTCCTGTGAATGAAAGTTTTCATAAATTGTAACAGAGGGAAGATTATCACATACTGACTTATTGAAACCATGTTGTTCACAGGCATAATTTTTTTCACAGAGGAACAGGGCTTGGTCTTTGTGCTCTTCAGGAAACATAAGCAATGAAAAAGCTGTATGTATCCAGTAACTGGATGTGGAAGTTAGGGAGAGCTGCATCCTTCTATGAAGCAGTGATCACCAATTCAAGTGTATCTGTTGTTTGTTGAAACTCCAGATCTCTTTAAAAATGTGTAGCGCTCAGAAGCTTGAGGTGCAGTCAAGAAGCTTGTGGGAATTGGCTTCCATCACTGTTTTTACTGTGGTCTTAAAACACAGCTCTGAGAAAATGTTTTTTGGTTGTGCTGTGGTGATTCAGGCATAATGTTCAGTAATGCTTATTTCACTTGTAGGATCCAAGAGAACCAGTGGGTCAACAGACCATATGTAGCCCCTTATTATGTGAGGCTTCTATTAAATTGGTAGAGCTGGTAAAAAAAAAAAAAAGGTTATAGTAGCCAGGTACAGAACTTTTATATCAACAGCATTTTTCTTGGTAAGAGTACAGTGGAGGCAGTACAGTGCAAATTACACTCTCAACTCTCTCTCTGTATATCTGTAGAAAATATTATGTTTCTTGTTCCTCTTGTGTGCAGACCATTATCAGACCAAAACTGCATAACAAGAATAAACATATATTAGCAACTAGGACAAGTCTGCCAAAACTTGTGTTTTTCCAAGGCCTGGGCCTCCA
>VZTU01001711.1:0-27224 GCA_013400835.1 Zapornia atra
AAACTGAATACATCTGATGAAAGATCTATGGTGAAGTGCCAATACAGAGAAATTGCAGGCTGACAAGCAACATATTCATTATTTCTTCTTGCCTTGTGGCTTCTAGGCAATATATGAATACAACCTCACCAGTCAAGAGAGCAAAATCTGCTGATCGCAGACTGTGACAACATAAGGCAGTCAAACATTTCAGCATCTGCTCTGTTTCTGTATGGCTGCTAAGGGTGATGTGTTAAGCTACATCTCCCCCTTGCTTATGAGTGAGTCAACAGGGTGGTATCTATGAAGGACAACAGGGAAGTTAGCCTGGATGCATTCTCCACTGATATCTAAAACACTGGTCAGAGTCCCAACTGAACAATTGCACTGACTTTCTGTTTGTGTTGATTTACAATCTGTTAATCTTCTTACAGACCTTTCAACACCAGCTACAACATGGAACAAACCAAAGAAATTCAGATTTAATAGTAACAGCTGCAGTCAGTACAGGCACTCCCACCCACAGATCTCCTGGATTCCCAGTTGCTATACCTACACCCAAAAAAGCTCCTGACTCTTGGCAGATACTGACAATACACAGGGAATTTGGCATGATTTTTGCTGTTCTGCAGATCTGAAAATTAAAAGAAAAGTCTCACTCCTGCACCTGATAAAAGCTGTTGTCACATTAAGCTGACTTGGACTTTGGAGCCTCACAGAAAGAGTATCAAGGTGTGGGAAACAGGGAGCCTAGGAAAGAATAGTGTGCCAGTGGGAAAATGGATAATTACAGCTTGTTGAGGCTGTATCCCAAGGAACATAGTCTAAACACTTCAGTATAAGTAATAACTCAGGGAGTAACTTTGTTGTACTGATTGTAATACCCTCTATATAAAATGGTGTTCTCTTAAATGAAAAAATCTTACATTTCTAAATCTCTCTAAGGTTTTCCAAACAGTTTCTGATCTTGAGAGAATCATGAAGGAAAGTGGTTCTAGAAACACCAGCTCCTCTTTCAGTTCTTAGTTCCACTAATTTGACAAGAAATCAGATGAGCTTCTGTTGTCATGGAAAGAAATGTGAATTGGAGTTTAAAAAAAAAATTAAGTCAAAGAGCCTGGTCCATAATTTACAGGAAAAAAATCAATTTTAACTATATTTAGTTTCTGTTTACAAGAAGAAATATTTACTTCACTTCAGTAAATCATATTTGTGCAAACCAAATATCATTATGCAACTTCAAATAACTCAGAAAATTATTTTCATAGCACTGACTGAATTAAGGCAATCGTATCATCAGAATTTAAAATATATTTTTCCTCTATTGATACATTTTTTTATTTTGTCCTTGCTAAACATTTTGGACATTCTTTATTCAGGTCATGTCAAATAAAAGATCAGAATGGACTGGTGAGTAAAAGCACTCTAACAAGCTAAGATAAGACACTCCATCACTTTGTGATGAAATATTCAAACACATTGCCCACTGGTATCAACTTATTCATGACTGATTTAAATGATACACTGAAAAATGTGCTTTAATCTTCCATATAATAAGTCTTTAAAAATTAAAACTGAAATCACAGTTTAAAGAAGAAAGCTAGCAGACATTTCAGTCATCATTTACTGGACTGTATGTTTTCTGCCATTAAAGTGGCTGGTTTCATTAAAGAACTTAACACAGCTGCAAGTGTAATGCAGTTTATGATCTAGAGTCGACAATTTGTGAGCTATTGAATGTCTTGGTGGATACTGATGTCACCACCCTTCATATTAAAAAAATAATGTTCTTCCCAATTATTTTTCACCTGTGAAGAACTTGCCAACAAAACTGAAAAGAATATATGTCCTTAACCTGTTCTCTGCCACTTGAAGCATTTTTCTTTGAAGTTCGAATGAGAATATTTAGAATAGCTACTATTTCAAAATTATATACCTGACTTTGAATACCCTTCTGCCACTTATTTCTTCTGTAGTATATACTTGGCACACAGAATGACTTCTTTACCACAGGCTTAATCAATGCCAATAAAAATATACAGGCATAAAGGATTAGAGCACATGGACAACAGAACTGCATACAGAACTGATTCTTCAAACAGCCTTTTTTGTCTATGAAATATTTCCATTTTGATGATCATTTTGGACTCCTGCTTTTTAATCAGTTCTTTTTCTCCCAAACTATAGTCAAAACAGAGAGAAATTAACTGTGAAATTCACTATGACCCTGGAAGAAACTGGAGAGGACCTTGCATGTCAATTTATCAGTAAATATGTTAGTTTTGCCAAGCTCCATTTCCCTTTTCATTTGGCTAGATGATCAAATTAATTGTTTTAAACCATCAATTTCTGGCAACAACATAAGCAAACAATTTGCATTTACCTGGTTCCATTGGATCACCATTCTTTATCTGTTCCTTTCTTGCTGTAAATTAGGAGTTTTCTGTAAGAATTAATCAAATTATAATCATTAACAATTATTCAAGCATGGAACTGACAGAAATTTGCAACTCCATCCCATGGGACTAATCTGCTCATTGATTTATTACAATTTCATGGGAAGGACAATAAAATCTTGTATACTAAGACCCATAAAGTTCAACACCGTCTTCCTTAGAAAATTAGTCACAATCTTGCTTTGCATTTACTGGCATATTTTTTAAAATACAAAAAGAGAAATTAGAGCGTAACTAGGAAAAAGCATTTTAGAATCTGATTAAAAGCAAGGAAATTAAAACCAAAGGATTCCTATAGGTTTACAGAGCTTTTCACTTCTACATTTACCAGCTAGTTGAGGACAGCATTGACAGAAGGCTGTTTACCCAGAGCAATCATTTACAATGTGAAATCAATTGGCAGTTCCTTTCAGTTCTCTGTCTAATACACAGACATACTGACATGTAGTTACTATCCATGCCAGTAACACATGCAAACAGAGAAATCAAGGTCTGAATAGGTAGGAGTCAAACCTGAGTGATTCCTGAAGATGATTTCCATAAATCCAAGTAAAAACGGGCTGAGTGAAAAGGTTGGTCTTCCAATTTTTTTCAAGCAGCCTTGCAGACATTAACTCTTCTTCAGGTTTCAATTCCAAATGAGTATGGAAGACACTTGTCCTAAAGTTTTTGCATTTTTGCAATTAGTTGAGATTATTTTTTTAAAAGATTCTATCTCTGCTGATAATTATTGCTTCCTTTACACTCCAAAATTGTTAGTTACAATAATATTGCTACCTACAATAGCTAAAAAGGACATTGTCAGAAAGTATATGGAATAGTTTGCCTTTACAATGCCATATTCTATTGAGTAAAATGGACTCCATCTTCCAGATCTTAAACACCGAAGTTGCTTAAAGCATGACTAAGAAAAAGCAGTTCTAAAAGCTCCTATAACTTTGTGGATTTTGGTTGCACTTTCTATCTGGAGGAGGACACCTACACATCTTGTGAAAGTCGTAACAGTTAACAACAGAAATATTCCCAAGTGTGCCATCCTGAAATATCCATTGCAGATTTGAAACAAAGGTTTTACTTTCCAATTTTATCCAACAACGTGTTTTCTTTGTGTACTAAATGCTCAACTACGCTTAAAACTATGTTTTCAATTATGTGATTAACTTCACGCATTTTTGTAGTCCCATTGAGCTTTGCAGGATAACTCAAGCAGAGAAAAGTTTGCAGAATTACAGCTCAGAGTTGTCGATAAAGGGGCTTTTTTCTGTGACAAAACATACTTTGTTTCACAGTTCATTCATTCATTGAGGAATATGTAACTGAAGTATTTTAGGTTTTTAATTACAGTACATTATAAAATAGTAAAGATAATATTTCCCTGGAAACTGAGTGTTTATCTCCATTCTGTAATTTTGCAAGGATAGAAATGTCACTGTCTCTACTACAAGAATGGTCCTTCTGCGTCAGTTTCCATGAAAGTAATTATTGAACATTACTCTGAATCATAATATATTGAAGTAAATCATCAATTAGAATGAATAAGCCTCAAAGTTTCTCAGAACATACCACAGAAATACACACTAATTTTACAATTTCTGCAGAAACAAAAGGACTTTCACTTTCAGAAACATCATTTACCTTCCCATGGACAAAATGTACACTTCCATTAACAAAAGCAAGCTTGTGAGATCAGTTTAAATTCAACCCTGTTTTCTTTTAAAATTTTTGCTAATTTCTAAACACGATTATCCACAGAACTAAGTTAAATAATGATCTGAAAAGAGAGTGTATTGTTTCTAGTATTTTCTAATTTACTGATGCAACATGAGTATGCACATCAAAGAAAAAGTCGCTGTATCATAAATAGGAGCAATAAGAGCAAGCTGAAACAGAAGGAAAATTCCAGACTGACTTCATTGGCTCAAACAAATTTGGGAGGCTAGATAGATCTTTAGCTATATATGTTTCTCCAAATCCTGTTTCAAACTGAGGTCATATCCTATTTTTTGTTCATGCAACTAGGGCAATTGATCCTATTGATTGGAAATTGAATCCTATCCAATTGATATAGGACCACCACGATTTCTTTGAGCTGAGCTCTTTCCCAAGATACTAGCGAGAATGCTTTTGTGTCCTTATGTTTTATTTTAAACCTGCTACTTGCAGTTTCATATACCTGTGTTCTAAGAGTGAAATCCAACTGAAGAACTGTCCTGGTATTGTTAAAATTTGTTACAAATACTTCATTGCAGATGGAAATCACACTTATGCCCATAAAGGGAACATATATAAAAAATGCCTTGTAGTTAAAATTCTGGACTGAAACTCAGAAGAACTGTGCTCATTCCTGGCTCTGACATACATCTTCTGGGTGATTTAATCTTTCTGTGACTGAGATCCCTAAGTGTAATACATCCTTTTACAATTCTTATCTAGGAGACAAAGTTCCTTAAGTCCCAGTTTGTTCCTGAATTTCTATATGTTCAAAAAATTTTAGGCCAAATTCTGGTTTGATGTTCTAGATACCTCTGTAAGGAAAGAAGTATTTTGGTTCTCAAAAAACAACATACATTGATCTTGTTCTCTTTATATTCCACATGAACTGACATTGTGGACAATGGATAAAATGTTTTATTCTCTGAAGTTAATGATTAAGCTACTTTTGCCTTCAACAGAGAGTATGATTTCACTGAACATGTTTGCAAAAGATCAATTAATTGGATTTTTTCTGTTTTGCTCTTCTCATCTCCGTTTGCTGGCAGTAGCTGCAGCACTCTGCACAAGGTGAGCTTGGGCTTCCTCCTGCATGCACTGAAGTCCAGTGGGAACAAAACAAAATGTGGTGTATGCCATGTCCTCAACCAAACCTGCCCTATCACTCAGCCACACAAGGGAGATGAAATACAACAAAAGGCTCACGGGTCGATATAAGGGCAGGGAGGATCACTCACCAAATACCATCATGGGCAAAACCGGTTTGAATTGGGGAAAAAATTTATTATTGATCAAATCACAGTTGGATAATGAGAAATAAAACCAAATCTTAAAACACCTTCCTCCACCCCTCCTTTTTTCCTAGGCTTAACTTCACTCCTAATTTTTTCTACCTCTTTCCCCACCACCAGCACAGGGGTGACGGGGAATAGAGGTTGTAGTCAGATAATCACACGATGTCTCTTCTGCTCCTTCCTCCCCAGGGGAGGACTCCTACTCTTCCCCTCCAGGTGTCCCTCCCATGGGAGACAGTCCTCCACAAATCTCTCCAATGCAGATCCATCCCACAGACAGCAGTTCTTCATTAACAGCTCCAGAGTGGGTCCCTTCAGAATCTGATCATTATATTTCAAATAAATAGTTTTCCATAACACCAGAAAAATGAGGTCAATGTTCACGTCACAAATGGGTCTTGAATTCCAGCGCTTCATGATAGGCATAAAGTTTGTGTTATCTCTAAGACTGACTTTCAAATTAGAGCCTGTAACTATTTGTTCACTCATGTAATTAAAAAAGCTGTATATGGGACTTGTTAGTGAATGCTGTTCTCAACAACATCCATTATAAGGAAAGCCAATTATTTTTAACACAGCATGAATGTTAATGGATATTTGTGTAAACCCTACACACTTTAGCAAAAGATTACAGGTAGATCTTAATGTATGGAGAAACAAATTCAATTGCAGAAAGACCACACCAGCATCTGACATTAAGACAAAGCACAGCAGACAAAGAACATGGACTATTCCCAAGTCCTCTTTAGACACTCCAGTATACTGTGATGGAAAATATCCTTAGAGATCTGCTGAAGGGCGCGAAACTGCAAGTCTACAGAAAAAGCACCAGAACAGCTTATGTTCCACAGTTTCCAACTGACTGGAACCCCCATTAGGAAAGGTCAGGCTTAATTTGACACAGTTGCATGTGTTCCATCATAGCTCAGGTAAGATAAAGAAAAAATGCTCTGTTTAACTCACCCAGTAGGAAATCATTCTATTATACTATGCATACAAAATATGTACTCAAGGGCATGTGGTTTTATTGCACAGCTACTGAATGTTAAGAGCATGTAATAAATAAATGTGGTTCCTAGGTCATGAAAGGAAGAAGGTATTTGAAAAATAAGACAGGCATTTTTGAGCATATATGACAGAGGAAACTCTAGCAAAACTTAACAATATGTATTATCACTGCAGCTGTCATATCATGATTTCAAATTTTTTAATATCAATTTTAAGTAGTTCAGAGCTATTATGTGAAATCCCTGTTACATAATTAGCTTTAAAAATTACTCAAGTCAGCACTTTGTCTCTAAGGCACAAATGGAAGATGGAAGTTTAAAATAATGCTGCCTATTCTTTACACGATTGAAAAGCTGTGCCAATATTATCTTTGTTACAGCAGCAGAGGCTTGCAAATGCCTTTAGAACTGATTTGAGTCTCTCTGTCATGTGCTAATGGAATCAGACACAGGCTTTAATCGTGTCTGCTCAATGTACACAGTTCCTGGGTGATCCTACCAGAGCAGATAATTTCCTACCAGCACACTGAGTGTGCAATTACAGCATCATCATATCTGCATGGACTTTTTTCTTCATCTAGAGCTTTTTTCTTTTTTTTTTTTGGTTTTGCATCTCTCCTCCTTTAATCACCCCTGGTTTTTAGCTGCCTGGGTTTAGCCCCAGAGATTTGATATGTACATTGAGATGTTGTCTTGCAGCTAATACAGACAGAAAAAGAAAAAAAAAAAGGCCCAGAGAAACTGATTCCAAATAAAGGACTAAAAAGCAGTTCAGATAAATACGTATCTTTCTCAATTTTTTTGAATTTTGACAATTCCCTTATGGACAAAATTAAAGAAAGACTGTCACCAAGCACCTCTTGAATCAAGACTCATGCTCACAAGTCCTGTTCTTGGGCAGCAACTTCAGCATGTATCTTGCCCTGGCAGTGGTATTGCCAGGCAGTTCCACAGGCTGTAGCTCCCACTGTTGCAAAATCTGTGAGTGGCATGGTCATGAGAAGCCCACAACATAGGCAATTGGAACTGTCTGACCTATGTTACAGCAGCAGAATGAAGGGAGGAACTGAGGGCTGTGCAAAGCAATAGCACACTGTGTTTACTATGACTTTCTGCATAAAGCATAAGGTTCTTCTTATTTTTCAATTATTTAATTGCCACTAATTAAATTAATTCATGTTGTTCCACTCATTCCTTGCAAGTGGGAAACAATAAGGTAGACAAAACAACACAAACAGGCCTGCAGGAACCGAGGTTTTAAATGCAGAGCAACTCTCAGAGTGTAGGTATGTCTATCTAGGATTTGACAGAAATTGTTTCAAATTGTATCAAGTATATGTGCTTTATTCACAGACAGATCTTTAAAAAACTTACCCATTTTAAAATAACATTCTTAAAAAATAAAATCTATTGTCCAAAGAAAGTTAAGACAAGCAGAAAAATTCTTGTCACTCCAGACTGTCAGAATGAGAGCAAAGTGAAAACTGGGACAGGGGAATAAGTCAGGTAGTCATTATTTTAAATAAATGCTGATCTGGTTAAAGAAACTATTGAAGGTAAATTAGGAGTGAGACGGAATGTCTCCAGTCATGTGGTCACCCCATTAGAACTACCAGAAGCTTCATTCAGAAAGCATCCCTGAATGGACCCTCATTGTCATGGGAATAACAACAAAGAATTAATGATGTTGCTTGATACCACTGGTCCATCAAATTGCAGTACTTTGCTGTCCATGATATTTAAAGCCGTATGCTCCACTATATGGAAAGTTATTCTCCTGGTACAAAGAGCACGGCCTTTCTCAAATACATCTTTTCAACTGAAAAAAAAGAATCACAGTGAGGTAGATGAAGTATGAAACTACCAGCAGTTCTCTGTAAAAATGATGACTCCACATAACAGCCCCACAGACCACACTGCAAAACTGATGACCTTCTACAAGAATTTAACAAGAACTCTTTTGCTTATAATCTTAAGATTGAAATTTAACACATTTTACCTGCATATAGCCTAATACAATAGATACAAATATGATACATTCATTGAAAATGAAATCAGACTTGTGGGCAAGATTATGAAAAGTGCTGAGAGGGTTTATGAAAAAAACAATAAAACATCCATATAAGCGAACAGAAATAATCACCTACCTCAGATAAATCAACTGAAGTTGGATGTCCAGTCTGCTTTAGTGATCTTGAAAATCCCATTAGGTGCCTCTAAGCATCTAAATGTCTTTGAAAATGTATCCCTCTGTGCCTAACATTATTAGGAATCACTGGACTTGAAAGGCTAAAGGTACTCAGCCTCGTATGGAATATACAGCTGTACTTTTCAAGCAGAATTCATACAATTCAATAGTATAGCTGTCCAATCAAAGATCCCTTCACCGTCAAGAGGGGAAGATAGACACCCGTCATAAAATCTCCCATAAAGGATAAGGCACTCTCTAGAAATACCTTTCTTAGACTTGGTATAAATTGGCCTCTGGAAGACACTTAGAGGGAGTTTAAATGACTAGACACATAATTCATACCTGCAGTCTAGGAACAGAATGAAGAATTCTCTGTACTGCTGATTTCAGAAAGTCTTTTGTTAAGCTACTGCTCTGCCCCAAACAGTAATTAGATTTATGTTTTAGCCTGTACAATTGTGATGGCTGTCACATTAGAGGAAAAAGATCCAACCTACAGAGAGGCTCCAGGCACCAACTTTTTTTCCTACATCCTTAAGCATGAATCCCCAGTGAACTGTGACATACCCACATGTTGAATCACTAAGTGAATTTATCAGGTCACATAAAGGCACAAAGATGCAGCCATGCTGCAATCTGCATGCTTATTTAGACACTCCTAACACAGAAGCAGTAAAGTGGTCTCTCCTCTCTCCTACACAAGGATTACACACTCAGCAAAGCTGGTCAGTGCAGTTAGTTATGGGAGAGCACAGGACTTGAGTCACTTAAATTTGGCACTACACTCATGAAACGAAAATAAAAATGAGGCCTGTTCATTTCACAAAGGGGAAAATTTCAGAGTTCACTGGGTGAAAGAGTTACCCAGGGAATTCTCTGAAAAACTGATGGATGGGAGGAACACGAAAGTTTGAGGTATGGCAGGCCAGGGGCAGCAGGGTTATAAGCAGAAGGAAATGAAGGGAATTTGTGAATTGGCTTTGAGAAAATGGCAGAGATAATAAGGACATGACAGCAATAAAAAAATACCATTTTTTTCACAATGCTCCCTATGCTGTGAAGTCAGGCAACAATTCGTTCTGAAGGCAAAAAATGTAGGAGGGAAAGAACAGGCATTCTCATTCTTTCCGGTTTCCATGAAATCTTATTTAGTCACTAGCTAACAATTAATGAAGCCACCTTTCGCAGCCATATGCTGTCACTGCATTAAGTGCTGTTCTGCTTTTAATACTGGAAGTGTGACCAGCCTGCAAAGAGAACAGTAACTCATTTTCTTGAAGTACCTGGCTTATTTTTTTATCAATTATTATCATTACAACAACTGTGTTGTATTTTACTGCAATATCAAATTTATGTGTCACGAGCAACATCTATAATATCAAGATAAACGTTCAAATTTTAATGGACATTCCATTTTTAATGTAAAAATAAGTTAAATAAGCTGGAAATTGTCTGGTATTTAAAAAAATGTCTACAGACTGCTTTCATAGAATTTTAGAAAGCTGCTCATTACCTATCACTATGGGTAAAAAAAAAAACTCATCCGTTTGTTTTCAGTCATATGTAGCCTAGTTCAACCGCTTTTAAACTCAGTAACGTCCATTAAATTCAAAGGATATCTGAACACAACTATATTGTTCATCATTTACCTTTCAGAGTTACTGAGACAGACCAGAAGCAATGGAAGGAAAAGATTTCCAATGCGAGTTTCTCAAGTGTGGGGATTAGGACTTTTCATGTTCTCAGAGACCCAGCAAAACTTTTGATCTGAGAGACTGTGAACGTTAATGATCAGAAAGAATGTCATAGAGGATTTGTTTATATTTTTAAAACTGTACATAAAAATTATTTATAAAGGAAACAAAATGCAGGTAAGAAATGAAAGGCATTCTTTGATAAATTAAATATGTTTGCTTTCTGCTATAACGTAAGAAATCTAGATGTAAGAGAAGTATATTGTGTGTATGTTCAAAGGCTTAACAGCATGAGGTATAGAAGTATTTAAAATGGTAACAGCTCAGAAAACAGTATAGGTCTTGAAATTAAATCATCCACATAAATAAATCATCAAATAAAGGTAAAATGACAAATTGGTATTAGTCTAATACAGACTTAGCTGAAGTATAAGTACCCTTTTTTTCCCCTCAGAAGAAAACTTGTTATTAAAGCTCCAGTTCGGATAAATGCCTTCAGGTCTAAGTATTTGTGGTGCTACTTTTCATTGTTATCGGTCACTAGTAAGACTTCTAGTGATGTCAAATCATACTTAGGATGTCAAACTACAGAGCACACAGTATGATGTATCTTTGAAATCTGCTCTACTACTTCTGAAAGGAAGGTGCAGGCCCCATGGCTCTCCTCAGACACATTAGGCTTCACACCAATTTCCCGGGGAAAAGTTCCCCCTATTCAAGCAGCAGCCGTACATTTCCTCCCTGTCTGAAGGACCATGTGCACCTTACAATTGTGTGTAAAAACCTGGTAGACCTGATAAGGAAAATATATCCCTCTTTGTAAAACTGACTGAACCCAAGTTTTCATGGGAATTTTGCTATGAAAGACAGATGAAGCTGAGAATATAGGGCACAGTGTTCAGGAGAATATCTCCTCATAAAAAAGAAGTCATAGGAATGAGGAAAATCCCAGCTGCCTAGTTCTTACCAGAAGATAATTCTCCTCACAGTATGCTGCTGGAAGGAAATTTCACATCATTTGTCTTTTCAGCATACTTCATACCAGCTAGTTTTTTTCCATGTCAGCCTCTATTCATAGAACTCCTGTGACCCTTCCAGCTCCTACTGTCAGGCTTCCAATTGTTTGTACTGAAAACATCCTAATTAGATGGTGAGATTTGTAGGGCGTGGACCTTGTCTAATTGTTTTGTAACACTGCGAGTGCATAGTACTTATATTAGTAACAAAACTAAATCTTGTCTTGCACTTTATTATTCTTGTTACAGAGAAACAGACATCTTGTTTGCAGCCTGCTTTCTAAATTAAAACAAAACTTTCATGATCAAGGCTATACATATAATCTCCACGCATGTTTGTACTCTCAAAATTTCAGACCCCTCTCTCTGAGTTTAGCTACATTTACATACCCATAAAATGGGGGAGAGCTCATACACGTGCTTCATGAAAATAGGTCTGTTGAAGATAGTACTTCCATGAGAAAAAAAGCTGCAGTACATGCTCAGTACTTTTGAGATGGTATACAACAACAGATAGACAAGCTATTTACAACTAGAATCTGTGGGAAGAACATCAATCAGAGCTCACATCTTTCATTTGCCAGCATCAAATATGCATCACGCACCTATAGAAAACCAGCTTCATTCGTTGTGATGCTCATACAGTTACCTAAGAACTTGCAAGTGCATCTAGCAGGTCATGCCAGCAGTCTGCTTTGTCAGGCGACCCATTACTGGCTGTGATTAACAGCAGGCACCTAGTGAAAAGCAGAGCAGGGGAGATACAGAGCAGTATTTCCCCAGAATACTGCCTCCAGCAAGATATGGATCGGGGACATCCTGAGCCTGACATTATGTTTGTGTGTTTAATAGCCCTGTTCCCCTTTCAGGAATTTCTTCAATTGCTCCTGGCACTTCTGTAAACACCTGGCATCCACAACTTCCCGTGGCAAAGGAGTCCCATAGCTTACCTATGTGCATCACAAAGAAATGTCTTCTTTTGCTTGCCTTGCACTGCCACCTGTTAGTCTTATGTGATACACCCTGGAGCTTATGTTTTAAAAAAGACCAGCTTTTCCCTGGTTATCCAGAATTTACAATCTGCGATTTTAATGACCTTGCTCATATTGTTCCTCAGTTCCTTCTTTTCCAACTGGTTAGGGCAAAGATTTAGAACTGATTTAAAAGACATTGGAGCTTCACTGACTTCAGTGGCCTTTGGATCATTTTCAAAAGAGGTATACGGTACACAGTGCTCTCTAAGCATATGATTAATTACCCTCTATGACAAAACCCGACTGCTACCTCTTGAGATATTTTTGATATTCCGTGTTATATTTCTGGTAAAAAACCCAGTGATATTTCTGAATTTTTACACCCTGAATTGATATTGATATGTTAGACATAATTCAAGACTCAAATTTTAAAAGAACACTACAAACACTGCAATAAAACTATTTCTACCCGATTAAAATATGCTTCTGATACTTACTACCCAAAGAACAGAAAGGAAAAAGAAAAAGCAAACACCTTTTACCTTTTCATCGGGGCATAAAATGTAAATGAAAAGAAAGCAGAAAACGATGGGGATGGGGTGGCTTACAACTATTTCCAGGCTAAGTTCCAAGTAATTTCTATAATCAAGTTCCAATCCAAGTGTATGTTTGCCTCATTTCCTTCGGATCTGACAAACTTAAGTATAGGAAAGTCAAGGGCTTATTTTTTCATTTTCACTTTGATGAAAGCATTCTTGCTTTTAATGCAGTTTTCAGATCAGATCAATTGTTTTATTTTTCTAAAATGCCAAAAACAGCATAGCTAGGAGGAAACTTATGCAGGAAAAGAATGAGCTGTTGCTTCTGTACTTATTGCACAATGTCACTTGCTTTTTTCATGTGTGCTATTATTTCTAGTTGATCCCACGCTCTCTAAAGCTTTCTTTCAGAAAGGAAAAACTGCAGTAATTATGGCAAAAGATGTCAGGTTATACAGCACAACTATTCTTTGCACCACAACTCAAGGAGTATGGCATTATTTTGTCACATACCTCTTAAACATATGTGTTGTGAGGTTTGTCTTACATCAAAAAACACTTCCTAATGCAATGCAAAAAGACATTTAAAAGATAGCATCAGTAGCTGTGAGTCACTTAGTTTGGAAATAAATCTACAGTGTTCCATCAGAGTAGCACAAATAAAAAAGAACATTTTGAATGCCAAGGCCAAACATACAATACTCTATAGGCATGGTGCTTGCTATGCCCTTTACTGGCAGATTGATTTTCATGTTCTGACTAAACTAGCAGTGAGCAACTTTACGCTCCTAGTTGGATAGCAATGACTGCCCAATTAGACAACACAGTCAATGAATAGGTCAGGCAGCCAGGGTCCAGATATTCTAAGCAAGACTAGGCCTTTCAGTTTGTAAAACTTTCCGTTGACCTTTTCCTCATCATAAGTGACCCACCATAAAACCAAGTCAAAATTTTCTGCAGAAACAAGGCAGAAAATAAACTACAACTTATCCAAATAAGCAAACAGTTTAAGAAAGCTCATTGAGGAATTGTTAGCATAGGAAAGAAAAGAAATGGGTTAGAGGGGAATTCCTGATTCTCCCATAAATACGAGCATTGTACTGGTTGTTGGCTGTGGGGAAATGCTGTTGGGTAGCCTGGGCTAATCAGACATATAACAAACATACATTTTGAAGGCTTAGCGCCACCAAAACTAGTAAATGGTATGGCTGTATTATTTAGCCAACCTAGCTTTCCATATAAACTCATGATTTTTATATTCCACCTTGATCCCACTTCAAATACATGTATACATATATGGTTATAACAGACAAATAATTCCATATGCATTTGAAGTTATCCAGCCTGAAAGCAGGCAGATATTTCTCACATAGACATATACAGAGTAGATGAATGTATAGACCAGGAAAGAGTTATAAACATAACTACATACATTTCTGGGTTTTTTTAAAGCTTAAAGGGGAAGAGATAGGGGTTTTTTCTATCAACTTGAGAGTTCAATTCTGAAGGCACAGTATTAGCACTAGGGCTGTAAAATCCAGCATTCACTGCACATAAAACACATGTTTACAGAGACAAAATTCCCACCCCTTCCAAATCAACAAGGCCCTCTTGGACTTTCAATAGGGCCAGGATCTTTCCTGAAGACTACTGATCATTTTACTGCAGATAGATCTCTCTGTGATACACCAGAGCAGACATTATTTTCCTAAATACAGCTTTTCAATCTCACTATTATCTTCATTAAAAACACCATGTTTCTGCCTTTTTGCAAAATCCTCTTATGTTCAGAAATGCATCTCCTTACACCATAAAACCTTCCATCACTGATGTTTCTTCCGGCATTATCTAATCACACCTTTGTGTTTAATCTTGAACCTAGATGGACTTAATACTGTACGTGAGCAAGAGCAATTCTCAACTTTTATTCTGTTGTATGTCCTCAATTTCCAGCTTCTATGGCTGACTATTTTGTTGTGGTCTTTGCTATGCTGCAACCTTTATAAAAGACAGACTCATTTTCCTCTACATTTCCAAGCTAACTTAATGGTTTCACGTAAATACAGAATTGTAACACTAACAGCATGTATTACTGCTCATTAAGCTCCTTTCAAAATTGTGTCAGTGATTTTCATTGCATAAGCAGCAATGTCAGGATGCCATTACAAAATCTAGGAACAGCATTAACTGAAAGACCACAAATGTACTGAAGACTCTGGCATGTGCGCAAAGCTGTTCTCTGAACTGCAGTGTAGGCACATCTGAAATCTGCTTGCTCACACTACAGAAACTACTTATTAGCATCTGTATATAACACATCATCACCACAGGGAAAGCTAGTTTAAAATCATAAATGTCAAGACATAATTAACTTAAAGGTCAGGTTTAATTACAGTTGTTGAAACTGAAATACACTAATTACCATTACTATGTCAGAAATTTTCTTAAAACGTTTTGAAATGTTTTGTTGGTGCCTGTACTTTTCCATAATTGACATCTTTTGTTCCATGATGGAGATGTTTCAACTGGAACTTTTTTTTACTAACTTTGAAGCAGGGAGAGAACAAAACAGAAAACCGATGAACAAAGCACCACCACAAAGCTCAACAAAACCTGTTCTCTGCATTATGATATTATTAATTACTTTCTTGTAATTGGCACTTGAGATTATCATTTAGATAATGGAATTATTTGGAGAGTCTGGTGCATGGATGAAACAGATTTAACTGTGTGGCTTTTAGGTTTAATGACAAAACAAATCAATAAGTGAAACAGACTGGTGAGAAAATAACTCAATAACTGAAAAATTTGCTCTACCTGTAGGCTTTTCCAAGGATTCTACTGGGAATAGTTATTGACTCACACAAGTATTTTAGTCCTGTCTTTCCCCCGAGGTACAGAAAGTTTGAATGCTGTGATTTCAATTTCTCTTCTGTTACCTAGTGTTTATTATCCCCTTCCCATCACAGATGTGATTTCCAACTTACCTTTTCCTATATTTTTAGCAGAGTGATAGACTTATTTTTCCCCTAAAGAAGCCATTCCCAGCTAGATAGAATGCAGCAAAGAAAAGGTTAAGGCACATAAAGTCAAATGCCCCACTACTGCATAGATTTTAGCTAGCATATAGCTCCTGTGCAAAAGTTCAGAAGTCTAAAAGTGAATATAGCTGCTTACTCTGGAGGAAAATATCACTAGCTAATGAAAAGAGGCTATCAAACGGGCTGATGAGAGACACATACTCGTTTATTAAGTTTTATTCACCCTGCACCTGAGGTGCTGGGTTGTAGTAGCAGTACTGCAAAGGGTGCCAGTGCCCTTCAAAGTGTACAAATCATCTCAAATCATCAAAGTCTTCTGCCACTGGAGGAAATATTTCTACTATGTATAAGTGGGCAGCTCCCTATCCCTTTCCCTATCCTCTTTCACAAGCGCTGGTACTTGGAGCCTCATACATAGCAACAGAAAATAAGCTCAAAAGTCAGAATATACACATCAACTGAAAGACAGTGAAGGACAGTCTCAGGTACACAACACAAGTCTGGCAGAAAAGTGTCTGGCAGTTTAGAAACCATTCACAATGCACCAAAAAAAAGCCTCGACTGTGCTACAGCAAAAGCCAAACAAGGTAAGGGAACTTGTGTCGCCTTGCATCTCAATAAAGGGGAAAGAATGGCATTTAATTAAAGAGTTTCCTGCTTCCAGGTACTGATGACATTGAAATCAGTGTGGACATAAGGCTTTAAAGCTGGCATCACCCAAAAAAAGTCTCTTCTTTAAGATTTACAGCTGACTGTTTGAGAAAAGTGAAAATTTATTAAAGGCTTCCATCTGGCAGAATGTATCATTAGTATTCAAACTGATAGCAGCAGTGATTTAAATTTAATAATCCAAGTGGAGATATGCATCAAAAAAGAATTCTTCTAAAATATGTCTAATAGCAATAACTGACTTCTTTATTACAGTCTGCCTGTGAAAAATGCCAGATATCAAAGAATAAGACATCAAATGTTAATTTCAGTGTGCTCTTCCAGTTCAAACTCACATTAAAATAATATACTTGGTGCAAATCAAGTAGCACAGACTGTACCTGTTTGTACCTTTCTTGAGCAAGATTTGAAACACAGAGACCCAGACAAAGCAATGAAGTTTCCCTTCATTGAAGAGTGGTTGTGTTGAGCATAGGTGCCCAGGCGCTGGCAGTGGGGGCTGCAAGGTCCTCTCTGAGGAGGGGATCAGGGTTGCCCCAGCAGCACACAACCTGTTCCAGCAGATCCACCACAGGGCATGATTGAGCCCCTCAGCCATAGCAGTGGCATCTCTGGGAAAATGTGTTTAAGAAAGGGAAAAATGCTGCCCAGGAGATACGAGCAAGTTGGAAAAAAAAAATTAAAAATGTGAGAAACACCCCTGCAACACTAAGGCCAGAGAAGGAGAGGAAGGAGGTGCTCCAGGTGCTCATCAGAGATTCTCCTGCAGCTCATGGAATAGACATGGGGTGAGCAGGTATTTCCCTGTAGCCAGTGGAGAGGAACATGCCAGAGCAGATGTCCACACTGCAGCCCAGGAGACCCCACCTAAAAGCAGCTGGATATTCCCTGAAAGAAATGCAGCCTCTGGAGAGTTCTTGCAGGAGCAGGTTCTCCTGACAGGAGTCACAGCCCATGGGAAGGACCCACACAGCAGCAAGGGAAAGGATGAGGAAGAAGGAATAGCAGTAGTGCCACAGTAGTGCAGAAGTATGACTGACTGCAGCCCCCACCTCCTGGACAGCTCAGTGGGTGGAAGAAATGAATGAGTCAGGAGTTGAAGGAGTGAAGTTGAGCCTAGAAAAAGGGGTGGAGGTTTGGGGGGAAGGCAGTTTAGTTTTTGTCTTTGCTTCTCGTTATCCAACTCTTATTTAAAATAGCAATAAATTGTATTAATTTTTTCCAAGTCAAGTCTTTTTTGCCTCTGACAGTAAATGGTAAGTGATCTCCATGTGCTTACCTCTACCCTTGATGAGGTTTTCCGTCCTATTTTCTTCCTGTGTCCTGTTGACAAGAGAGGATGAGATAGTGACTGGGTAGGTACTTGGTAACAGAGGTGTTACCTAATCACATAATTTTATGGGGAACACATCCTCTGAAGCAGCACTTGGGTGTCCTTTATGAGAATGTGCCAAGGAAGCAGCATGTAATGTAGAAAGGCAATCCCCAGCCTAAGGCACTCTCTTGATTTAATGTTATCACATTACCAACCTGTCTTTGTTTTAATTGATTGAAGTTGCTATTCTACTTTCCAGTTGATGCAGCTGAGGTTTAATGGATTAGGTAACATTCACCTCTCATTCTTATATTATGGAACCTTTTTATACATTGTTCTGTCATATCTCAGCTCTTTCTTGGTAACATGGGATTGAAGTACAGCTCACATGAAGCCAAGGTTACAACATAGTGCACCGGCAGAACAGTCTTTCTGTTAAGTTTTACTAGTGATACCAAAAAACACTTCAAAAGTCACAGATAGAGCTATAGCTATATCATCTGGTAGGTAAACAAATGTACAAACAGTAAAGGACAATTTGTTCAGGAAAAAAATAAACATGAAAATTAAGGCAAAGTGCAAACATTACAAATTGCAGAGGCTGGAGAAAAAAGTTGCATTCATTATAACAAATACAAATTAACTACCCTGTGCACAATTTACATCATGGGTATTGCACAAATAAAAATACCCACAAATTAGTCACCCTTTTAATGCTTTTTTCTTAATTGCTGATTAATGGACAGTTCAACTTTACAGATTGGTAATTTGCCACTATGACCTGCTTTTTAAAAGTTGAACAAGAAAACAACATTAGAATGTTCCAAATATGCTGCTGGTAAGAAGCCAGGTTAGGATGTCTAAATTGGACCAGATGCTTTGAATGTTCCACAGCTGCCTTGCGGGAAGGCAGGTACTAATTCTGCATTGGCAGCATTATAACAAGTGATCGATATCAAGACATTTACTCCTTTGTCACACTTAGCTCAGCAGGAGTGATCACAGGCAGAGTTGGGAGGAAGGCTTTCACAGTCCTCAGGTGGCTTTACAAAGCATCCTGGGCACATCTAACAGTGGCTGGGGTAGGGGTTGCATGTGTGTTGGTGGCTGAGGCACCCCAACAAGTCCTTGGTCTTCCCGCACCCAGATAGTTGTGAATGCTCAGCACTACAAAAGAAGAAAACATATTTCACTTTTTAATTGTTTTTCCTAAGCACCCTTTTTATTTCCCCACAGCAATGAATATGGATTCACACTAACTTCTCTGAAACATGATGCAGGTTTACCAAAAATCAGGGTTTGACTTTCATTTAAAAGCTCTGAAAACATATATAAAAAACTAAAAGAAGCTACTTTGTATCTTTTTCAACATAAAATACTACATTTTCACATTTATATGAAATGACCCCTTCAGAACATCTTGTTCGCTGGGTTTTTTTTTTAAATTTTGGTTTAAGAAAAGCATTTTGATGTCCTTCAGTAACACTTTCTTCCAATTGATACATTCACAACTCATCAAAAGAATAGTCTTATTTTTTATTCTCAATAAAATGATTTGTTGTATTCTTCACAAAACCTCAATAAACAGGAAAGTCTGTTTTTGCTTAGCTGTATGTCAGAGCAAAAACATTAGTGATTCAGATTCTTCACCAGTATTTATTCTACAATAAAATACTATACAGCAGCAATGAAGGTGCTCATATTATTCCATGTATAAGTCTCAGCTTACAATTCACAAAGTTTCCACACAGTCTTTGAACTCAAAAGCTCATTATCTTATACAAACTAGACACTGAAAGCTGAGGCATTGTTAGGGAGATAATGGATAATGTTACACTGGGAAGAGCAAGTGCTTAAAGAACACAGGACTGCCAAGAATACATGGGGAATACAGCCATTCTAGATAATAATATCAAATTCTTAAAGCTACTGAATATGTTCCTTGCAGTGGCAGATCTTAGATTTGCACAATTCAGAGCTTCTTGGTGACACCCCACACTGTGGTGCCAGAAGGCCCAACTTTACAGCTGGTGAAGAAGCACCTTAATTGGCAATTGTTTTCTTAATCACCATAAACTGAAAAAAATCACTATTATATTCTCAGCTCAAGTACAAAACTACATGAATTAAACTATACTGTTCCAACTAAACCACACTTTGCAGAACTATAACTAATTCAGTACTCTAAGCATCATGTTCAATGTGCAGCTATGTATGTTTTACTTCACAAAAATTCTTCAAAAGAAAAAAACTGTATGCTGAAGGAAGGATAGAGTTCATAATAACTAAACCCATGGAGTTTAGCCCCACTAACTGCCATGACTTTTTCCCAAACCTTTTTCAGCCTTTCATAAAATTTTATTGCATATTTGTATCAAAACTGTTTGAACCGATGTTTCTTGAAAAAACAGTGTTCATGACTAAGCAGCACAGTTGTGGGGGGAAATCATCCTTTAACAGCTCAAAAAGTACAAGATAAATCAATAGAAACAAGCATATATTATGTTGAAATAAAATCTCAGGATTTCCATCACCATAAGTGCGATTACTAAATATATGGCATCAATGATAGCATAGCAGAGAAGTTTTCTTTTGTAAGATCAGAAATGCATTAACAACTCTTTATTTAAAACCCAAAGGCACACAAGTTATGTAAAAGAAAGGCATTTCACGGAGCTGAGGCAGAAGATACCCATAATTTGATGATAGTACCACCAAATTAATAATAATGAGATATCCAATATGAGCTCACGCTTCTGCTGTATGCACATACAAATTGAATAAACCCACTATTCAACAAATTAGGACCGGACATAATTTGCTTACCCTTGACACGCAGCAATGCCTGATGCAGTAACGGGAGCATGAGCAATATATATGTCAACTGAAGTTCATTGAATATGACAAAATTCTATATTACTATTAAAATCCAGTCTAAGGAATCTCTTGTTCCTGCACCGGAAAATTTGAAACATGAATGACTGTAAATAAATCAACTGAAAAACAACACAAGAGAAAAAACAACCTTCTTTGGTCTATTGGTTGCAGCTCAAATTTCAAGATAATACATAAAGGAACACAGAGCCAGATTCATCAGAGCTTTATTGACTCATTTATGTAGCTCTGAATAAATGAGATTTTGCGTGTAGATTTAGTTTGAACAATAATTGCTAGGATCAACAGTGTGATATGTATTTAAACCTGGGACTACTGCCACTGAATAAATGAAGGAATCATCACTAGTTAATCTTTATAGGACAGTGTGTTCCTGGTTGGACGACAAAGTATCAGCAATAATTTCTGCAATGACTGGAAAAAACTCGATCATTTAGTCATTAGAAGCTTTGACCATTTTGCTGAGCCAGAAATACTGTAAAACTTTGGAAGAATTTATGAGCGTATTATAGCTAAAAACAACAGCAGATAATGAGGAAAGACAGACTACCTGGGTGCTTTAAAATGTTCCTATGTTGTAGGCAACAAAGTCAGTATTTTTCGATTAATGTGTGTTCTATGAATTCTTCCCATTCATTTACTGTCTACTGTCTCTAGAATGAGAGAGACTACCCAAGGGTTCTGATACAGGAATTGCTTCCCTTGGCCTGGAAGCAATATTCACAGCTTAAAAGAATTTTTAAAGTTCTATGATCCAGAAAACATTTTTAAAACACTTATTAACTAGATTGTAAAAGAAAAACTTGTGGGCTTTTATGTCATTGATTTTGGATGGAGCTCTGTTGTGGATGGTTCCAATTTGGAGTATCTGATCCTCAAGATAGATTGCGGTAGGTTGGAAGGGACCTTTAAAGGTCATCCAGTCCAATCCTCCTGCAGTAAGCAGGGACACCTTTAACTAGATCAGGTTGCTCAGAGCTTCATCAAGTTTGCTCAGACCTTGAATGCCCCCAGGAATGGGGCGCCCCACCACCTCTCTGGGCAATCTGCTCTAGTGTCTCAGCACCCTCATATTGAAGAGCTTCTTCCTAATGTCTAATTTAAACCCACCCTGCTCTAGTTTAAAACCATTGCCCCTCCTCCTATTGTTACGTGACCTTACAAACAGTCCTTGCCCAGCTTTCCTGTAGGTCCCTTTCAGGCACTGGAAGGCTGCTATAAGGTCTCCCTTGAGCCTTCTCTTCTCCAGGCTGAACAAGCTCAAGTCTCTCAGCCTGCCTTCATAGGAGAGATGCTCCAACCCTCTGATCTGGTAACAAAAGCAGTCTGATTACATAAGGATGTTCTGAAAAATAGTTTTAACTGCAGATTGAAAACCAACAAAAATGGGCAAGAAAATTGCAGAGCACTTGCAATTTATTAAGTCCAGGAGACATTTTCTGATGTGAGGCAGAGGTATCCTTTCAAAGTGCCCTACCTGGGTAAGGAACTCTCCCCTAATTCAGGCCAGAGCTGTGAGAGCTGTTTCCTGCCCCTCTCTGTATGAGGTGATTCACTTTTTCTTGTTGGCAGAACTCCACTCTGTACAAAGAATTTATTGTTCATGAACTCTGGCTTCCCAGATCCCATGTGACTTTCTGTCCACTAAGTCATAGAAAGTCTTTCTTTCCCCTTTTCTCCATATCAAATTAAATGATGTTGTAAAAGATAAAGATTTTGGTCGAGACCCAATCCACAGTGAGAAAACATTTATTACCTAGATCAAAGAAAATTACTATAAATCAATTATAAAATGTAAAATACTTATATTTTAATAAAGATTATAAATTATCTACATTAAAACAAGCTTCAGTAGAATATTTATCTATAGATGGTCACTACTGACATTCCACTGAGCTGAACAAAGGTTCATCTGTTCTGAGATGATTAATCAACAAAAGATAATTTTCAGAATCGTGAACATCAAACAACATTTGTAATCTTACAGCTTTAAAATGATAAAAATTTGGAGTTGGTAGGTGATGTCCAGGACATTGTCTGCACACCTCCATTTCAAACCTATGAAGGCTTTTACATTTCAAAGCAATGAGAAATATTTGAACTTGAGCTCTAACATAAACAGAAGTATACAGAGGAGGCAAAGAAGAAAACAATGGATTTGACTAAGTTATTTCAGAAAAATAGCCATTTTCTGATTACAATCATCCAAAAATTATGTGAAAGAGACAATGAGCCAACCCTGAGCATTGAAACATAAATCCATGAAAAATTCTTATTCTCAATGTACTGGAGTTTCCTGAACAAGCTAGAGATGATTTTACTAGGTCAAAATAACAAACCTGTTATTTTGGCACAATTTGTACCTTTGAGAAAGAATCTATCATGTCTAAATTGAAGTCAGTCTGATTTCACAATTATAATTAAATACGTCCTGCTCTTCATTATTGTTGCACATTTCAGTAATGTTTTTAACAGCTTCACTGTTTTCCTTGGATTATCCAGAGACATCCAGGTCAAACGGTTTAGAAAAGTATTCCCATTAAATGTGTTGAAGGAAAGAAATGGTGATGAAAAATATTCAATACATCAAAATCAGTTTACTGTAGTTAAGATTATGTGCTCAATTTAAAACTACAGCATTTTCATTACATATTAAATCTGGTTACAGTAAACTGAAAGAAAACTCTTTACAAGCACTGCTGGGGTTTTGGTGGGGTTTTTTTACTAAGTACAAAGTCATAATTTTATATTCCAGTAAATATAACTGATTAACCTAGGTACAAAAGCACATTAGCATATATCTAATGCCCAAAATGTTACACAAGAGACATCATACAGTCACTGATGAATGGTGATTACAGCAGTGAGGAGAACGAACAAACAAGTTATTGAAAAGTGAAATTGTCAAAATGACCTGTTCCCTCTTGCTGTCCCACTGCCACTCTCTTCCTTAGTGCTGCCTATATAAAGAGTGACTACGTTTGGCAACACCCATGCAGCCTCACTGCAGTTAAGAGAATTGCTCGGATATTAAGGTTATATTCTGGTTTTATTTTACCCAAAGCAATGTTATTTCAGTTCTCTGCCTCCATTATCAATGGTACTATGCATACACATACAGGAAAAAAAAAATTCTAAGTCTCTCTCTGTTCACTTCATATATCATATTTCTTCTATCTTGTTGTTGTCAGATTTTTCCCATTTCTCATGTCTCCTGTGTCCAGCCAGGATCATTTTATTTGCATTTGGGTTTGTGTTTTGTATCATTAAGATGAAACTTTAAAATTCCAAAGAAACTTTTTTAGTTTGTATATTCAACATGACACATGTGTGCATATATATGTGTACAGATATACAGAATGCTCAAAAGAATTTAAAAATTGAGTGAAACAAGTTTTTCCTGCTCTGATCAACTAATTTTAGCCTGTAAGTATTACTATTAATTAAAAGTAATTGTATTTCCTCCTAGTAGCACTGGTCAAGTAAGAGATTATCATTGTGGTAGGATTCACATGGAAAAAAACTCATTCCTATCTTGGAGGCCTTGCAAACAAGCAGGCTGTCACTCTTCTTTGGGAATTGCATCAGAGATCTAACATGCCGCCACCCGGTGATGAGAAAAGGCAGTTGTGCAGCATCAAAAACTGTTCCTGTACTGTTCATTTTCCAGTGTTGCACTGGACTGTGTAGCTTCCCAGAGAACCTGTAGAATCCCATTATTCTCTGGGCATTCTAGAAGTTTAATCCTGCATTTAAAAATATATGGCAGCACGTATTGCATTTTCTAGATTAGATCTGTTTCTTTGCTTTTGTTTTTGCTACTTTTAAATTTTTGTTGTGTAGAACAAATGCATTGACTATGCTCAATCGCAATACATTGAACTGGTGCCTTGCCAGGTACTGTGTTAAAAGCGAAGCCCAGGAAATGAGTCTGTGGAGCAATTATGCATGAAATGTCTTTTAAATATATTTATTCATTATTACTAATAAAAAAGCTTGTCTTTGGATGATTCTTTCATTTGTTCCAGACACTAATATTTCTAACTGTCCAAACCATAAGTTTATCCTGTTGAAAATTATGTTCTTATGGTTATTTAGAGAAAATTAGTTCAGAATATGAAGTTGTGTCATTCTGTTTAGATAGTTACATGTAATCTCTAAAATAATAAACTGCAACATTCATACACCATTATTTTTCCATTCTAATATTTGGCAATCATTGACACTAATGAAGTAGACCTTCCAATCACACAGCAAGTATTACTATTTCACAGATGAGAGCACTGAGGTGAAGAGAAACAAAGAAATACAAATAGCTACAGGGTCTCCTTTCCCTAGAAAAAGATTCCAAGTTCATGACTCTCAAGTCTAAAATGAGATCACAGTTACACTATTTTTCTGTGGACTCCAAATCATTTGTAGATCTTTGTCATCACAGAGTCAAGTGTGCTATAAGGATAATATGTCCACTGCATTGGATATAACGCATAAGTAACACACAATTTAGGTTTCACTTGAGGACTAGTTAAAAACTTCAGTGGTAAAACCACAATCCCCATTAAGTGTTAAATTTCATCCCCATTATAAATTGGACCCTGATATAACAACATGTGAGAAAAAGAAGGAAGAAAGTCATGAAAGTCAGCAACAAATAGACTTTACATTGTAGTAGTGCCTTGATGGCTCTGTGGTGGAGTTCATTGATTTAGACTCTCCATACATGTTAACAGATAACACTGCTCAAAATCTTGAAGTTCAAAAAGATGAAGAATTAGTGACTAAAAACTAGAGGTGAACCCCTTAAGGATTCTGTTACAGCCTGCATCAATAGTTGGAGACACTGAACACTGAAATGCGTACATGCCTTTCTAACAAAGCCAGCCCAGGAGTCCCTGTAGTCCTGTGATTTGTCCCTGCCCTGTAGAACACAGCTCATCCCCCATATATTACTATTGTGGTTCCTGTCACAGAAGGAAGGATGAAAATTAGGTCAGCAACTTAGAGGAATAAATATTCAAGGAAAGTCACGGGGAGGGAAGCACACCTGAACTCCAAGAGTCCCCAGGAGACTATGACAATTTTCAAAGATCCTGGTGGAGGTGTAGGAACACTTGTAAATAACTGTGGTAACAAAAAGTGCCATGTATAGGTCTACTGGCTGTAAGAGTGCCCAAAAGGTTTCTCAGCCCTTAAAATGGTTTCAATAATGCTCTGGAATATGACAACCTTCTAACACAAGGTCCTGCCATCCTGGTTCCTTCTAGGCCAATTTTTTACTTCATATTTTCAGTGGTGTTCAATTTCCTTGCCTTCTCTGTGAGCTGGAGCCAATATTAACAAGGATTTGTTGGTTGGTTTTCTTCACTTTGGTAAACTACTATTTTAATCATCCTTTCATCCAATAACTGCAAATATTTGTTTTATTTCTTATTTTTATCTGCACCCAGATTTCACTACATACATCTCAGTTGTCTGAACACCATAGCTAAAAGCAAAATAATCATATCATGAGTTGACTACCTTCAGAGGAATCACAGGCGTCTGATATATATATATCTAAAGTTGCAACATCACTCCACTTTTACTACAGAGAAATAAAATTAAAGCTACCATTGCCTTTCAACCCTCTGTGATCCTTTCCCAGTTGCCTCAAGGATTAATGACACACAGTTCCCAAAACATCTGAGTTTCTTTCTTTGAAGAGCTGTGCAAATTGCTATTTGTATGCAAACTGGGACATTAGCTTTTACTCTCTTAATTTTAATTCGTACGCCATCATCTAGACGGCTGCTAATGGCAACTTGATTTCTAGATTAAGGTCAACAGACCCAAACTGCACAGTGTTATTTGTTTCAACTAAAAAGATCAGAAACCATAGAACAATGATAAAAAGCACAGAGTTCAAATCAGAAGAGAGACTGGTTCATCATCTTCCTAAGGGTCCATAACCTCAGCTAAACATTAATCTGTAACTGGAGTTGAATTAATTTTGTCTGCTTGGTCAGACAATATCTGAACAGCTGGCAAACTGAAATTATTTGCCATTTATATACAAACACAGTGGTCAGATCCTGGGATCTTGCTGAAAGACCGGCTTCCAAGTGACATTGTCAAAACTAATGGAACAGTTCCTAGTCCTGGGAAATAAATATTAGATTTTTTGCTGGAATCAGTATATCAAGTAAGTATTTTGCAAGGGACTTACAAGTTACTTTTTCACTTTTGTCACTCATACCAATAATTCTTCCCATTAAAATATCTCTATAGCCACAAATTTCCTTCCAAAATGAAATCGGTAGGAGACGGATATGGAAAAAAAGATTCTTATGGACTCTAAAGAGAAAACTGTGGGTAGGAAATTCTCAGAGTATCAAATTGAAGATTTAATAAATAAATTAAAATATATAGGCCTTAAGGATTTTTTCTGATGTAAAATTAAGCAC